>JAUZSW010572149.1:0-15238 GCA_034780735.1 Hyalogyrina grasslei
TCTTGATTATGCCACACCACAAGAAGTGTATGGTAAACTATTAGAAGCAAGTGTTCGGTTTAAAGATTGAATCCACCCTATTATTTGTGACGGCAAACTATTTTGTAGTTTTTTATATAAAAAAGCCAGATGCTAACATCTGGCGGTATCGTTTGTATACGGAAAAAAAGTACTTATCTTTTTAGTAATGTATCAAGCTTCTCTCCTTGGACTTCAAGTATTTTCATCATACTTACTTGATTTTCCTTAAGAGACTTAACATCCTTAAGTACAGTATCTAAAGATCTTTTGAGAATGTTAAATCTCATTTGATCCTTTCTGATTATACCTGTGAGGATAGAGAAGGTCTTTTCCAGAGCATCAAATTTTATCACTAGTTCTTTATTTGATATTGTCATAATGATCACCTGATTGGTTGTAAATGTACGGAATGTTACGATGTAACATGTTGCCAATATAGCAAGTTTATCTATTTTTGTCAGGCATGCATTTGTGGCAACTTTTGAGAAATATACTTCTTTAAAAAATATAAAATTTTCTGGAGTACTATGTAATTCTCCCATGAGTCTGTCAATTGACGGAAGGCATATTCTTTTGCGTAGCTTGTGCAAAACTCACAGAAAGATCTTTGCATATCTGACTGAAATGCTACGCATAACGTTGCAGGCGGGTAGTAAAAAGTTGTTGTGGATAAGTATATGCATAGGATATGCATTATAGTGTATAATGAATGTATGGAAATAAAAACAAAAAGAGAGGAGGTGACAATGACATGAAAAAATTAAATAAAGGCTTTACATTGATCGAGCTTTTGATCGTTATTGCCATCATCGGCATCTTGGCGTCAATCGTCCTCGTATCCTTGAGCTCAGCTCGTGAAAAAGCACGACAAGCAGAGTTTAAGGCTGCGGCATCAAGTTTCGTAGCAGCAGCGATTATTGAATGTGATGACCCATCTGGAGACATTACAACCATTGTGCGACCAGTATCAATCGCACCAGCACTTTCGAATGTGACTGCTTGTAGCAATGGCGCATTTGCAGCAACAATTAATGGAGCTAGTTCAAATGGATGTACAGCAACAATAGACGAAGATGGTGTTAGTGCATGGGGAGGAAGTTGTTCATAATTTTTTTCACAGTTTTGAAAAAAACAAAAAACACTCAGTGAGTGTTTTTTGTTTTTTGTGATGAGTTAAAAATTGAGACGAACGAGGTATTGTCGTAAGTGTTTGTGATGTTGAGTGAAGTGGAGAATCAAGAGTTTGGGGTGAAGTTTACTTTTTGTCTTGCGCTAGACTGTCAGAAAGATCCCCAGTTGGTATGCTCCTTTGGGTACAAGCTGAGGAAGACAGGCAAAGGCAAGCAAAGGCAAGGGGGCAAGATCCCTGCCTACGCAGGGATGACACAAGAGTTGGTGCAAGGCTGTCAGAAAGATCCCCGCGTGCCACCCAGGTGGTCCCTTTCTTGCATCTCATGCAATTCATCTTGACGCGAGGAAGACAGGCAAGCAGATGAGGGTTTTTTGTGATTTGTGGTATAATAAATAGAGAGATTATAAGATTTGCAAAATAAAAAGTTAAGTATGTATAGAAAAAGAGGTTTTACATTGATCGAGCTCCTCATAGTGATCGCCATCATAGGCATCTTGGCGTCGATTGTGCTTGTTTCGTTGAATAATGCACGTGTGAAAGCACGACAGGCAGCGTTTAAGTCGTCAGCGTCAACTGTGCTTGTGCGTGCGGCTATAGAATGTGAAGGTAATGGTAGCATTGCAAATGTGTCTGCTGAGCTGACTAGTCCGCCTGAGATTGATAGTGTCAACTATAGTGGCACGAGCGCTACTGATAATGTCACTCCATTGGGGAATTGTAATAATGGGAATTTTACAATTGACATCATTGGTACTACGGAAAATAATTGTGATGCACTTGCGATTAGGGATGGTATTGAGAAATGGGCTTGTAATTAGAAATGAGAGGATGATCGTCGTATGACGTGCAGGCAATCTGGAATTTTTTGATTGGTCGTGTAGCGTGTTGTCGGGAGCTCCTTGTGTGTGATATACTTGGCAGAGGCGTGGGGTTTGGTGCGAGACTGTCGGAAAGATCCCTTCCGCCAGCTGGCGGATTCGCAGGGATGACACAAACGCGGGCGCGAGGAAGACAGGCAAGCGAGGAGCAGGAATGACATTTATATTTGAGAGGAAGACATACAGGCTGTTGATAACTTTTACCAAAAAATAACGATACATGATTTTTGTTTTTATTATTATTGGACTTATCGTTGGAAGTTTTCTCAATGTGGTTATTTTGCGTATTCATAGTGGCGAAGGAGGAATTTTGTTGGGACATTCGCACTGTACAACATGCAATCACGCACTTACGTGGCAAGATAACATTCCGCTTGTGAGTTATCTTCTGCTATTTGGTCGATGCAGATATTGCAAAAAGACACTTTCGATACAGTATCCCCTCGTAGAAGGTACAACAGCATTTCTGTTTGCTTTTGTCGCGTACGCGCTGACGGTATCCATCGGTCCCTCATGGATTCTCGCAGAAGCCTTTTTTATTTGTGGCGTTGTAGCATCACTCATTGTGATCTTTGTTTACGATTTGCGGTACATGGAGGTGCCAATGGTTGTGGTCTGGATGGGTGTTGTGAGTGCTCTAAGCGCGGTCATTATGCGAGATGTCGCTGGCGGTGCAATTGTGAGTGTGTGGGACGTCGTACTCGTGTATCACTTAATTGCAGGAGCTGTAGCATTTTTGTTCTTTTTTTGTTTGAGTTATTTTTCACAGGAGACGTGGATGGGTTATGGTGATGGATACGTAGCACTCGTTATTGGGTTATTTTTGGGACCGATTGGAGCGTTTGTTGCAATCCTTATCGCTGTATGGAGCGGAGCATTTATCGGGATTGCACTTACGTTTGTACACAAAAAAACGATGAAGAGTGCAATACCATTTGGACCGTTTCTTGTTGCTGGTGCAATTGCTTCATTTGGGATTATACACATGAAGCCAGAATGGCTTACGATTTTGTGGTAGACTAAGAAGAGTATTGTGGTATGATAGATATATACTTTTGAAATATGATGAGATACAAACATAAAAAATATTCTGGATTTACGCTTATTGAGATGATGGTTGTGATAGCTATCATCACGATTATGACGAGCATCCTCCTCGTGACACTTTCCAAGGATCGCTCCAAGAAGGAGCTTGAGGTAGCGGGACGTATGATTACAGCAGGTTTACGGGAGGCACAGAATAATGCACTGACAGGAAAGAAACATGGTGCAGATCGCTCGTGCAGCTTTCAATTCGCTTTGAGTGCGAACGGGTATATTGTCAAGGCGGACACTTACAATTCTACGATTGAAGATGGTTGTCCTGCAAACGCAACATATGAAGACTTTGGATCACAAAGGACATTTGAGAAAGGTATCATTGCTACTGCAAAAGATGTAATATTTCAAGTGCCGCATGGTGGTGTCGAAATTGGCGGCGCATCGATTACAGGTACAGAGGCAATTACTATAAAAAAGGGAGATGATACATACTACGTCTGTCTCAATCCATCAGGACGTATTGAAGAAGTCGGTTTTTCATCAACAGGATGTAACTAAATATGAAAATATATAAACACAATTTAAAATTTCATAAACGTGCAGGATTTTCGATTGCAGAAGTGATGATTGCCATGTTTATACTTCTCGTCGGCATCCTCAGTGTTGTCCGTGTCACAGGACAGACGATCAAACTGACAGCTGAAAGTAGGAATATCGTAATCGCATCAGAGCTTGCACAAGAAGGCATTGAACTTGTACGTAATATCCGTGATAACAATGCTGCGCAAGATAATCGTAGTATCTTTGAAGGATTCGGTGGAAATGGGTCTGCGTGTACAATCGATTATGCGCACACGCAAAACGTTAATTGCGGTGGGAATCCTACGCTTTATCGGACAGGGTCTGGTTTCTATGTGCACAATGGATCAGAAAATACTGGGTTCAAGAGGCATATCGTTTTTACGGGAGTTGGCGCAAATCAGGTTACTGTGACGAGTTATGTGTCGTGGGGCGGTGCTTCGCTTCCGACGAGCACAAGCGCATGTACAACCAAAAATTTATGCACATTTACGCAAATCGCACTTACCGCATGGATTTCACCTACGGGTAGTTAAAATATTATCATGAGCACTATAAAAACAAAAAAGAAAGGCTTTACTCTCATCGAACTAATCGTATCGATTTTCGTTTTCCTCATTGTTATGACTGCGATTCTGAATATCTTTGTGAGCCATGTCGCTGTCTATCGACATGCGCGCGTCATGCAACGCAATGTTGAGAGCGGACAATTTGCACTCAATTATGTTGCAAAGACGATGCGAACAGGGACGATTATAAATGCATCATCCTCACAATTGACGGTATATGATTTCTCACAGCCCGCAGGATGTTTTCGCTTTACATTTGATTCTAGTGCGAAGGCACTCCGTGTAGATCAAGCGACAGAATCTGCTGGTATTGATGAGGCGGGATGCGCGTCATTTTCTTTCTCAGGATCATCTATCAGCTTTGAGCTCACGACAGGTGAGATAAGCGGTTCTTTTGATGTTGTAAAAACTGTAGGTGATAAATTTACAACGCCTAGCATTAATGAAACAGTCATTGGTCGTGCAACAATACAACTCACCGTTGATCATTCTGTTCGTGCGCGTGTTATGCCGACATATTTGCAGACATCGGTTTCTTTACGTGATTATCCTGGTGGCTTAAGTTTTTAGTCTAATAGACATATGAAATATATTAGTACAACGCATCGCAAAGGATCTATCGTGATTTTTGCACTTATCATGATGTCAATTATTGTTGTGACGGCGCTTGGGATGTTGAATACTTCAATCGTTGGTCGTCAAAGCAGTAGTGTCACAAGCAAATCAACGAATGCATTTCAAAATGCTGATGGTGGTATCGAAGTATTTTTGCAGGAACTATATCATAACATGAGTGTGTGGAGTGATCTTAATGCTGTCGCAAGTGCTTTGGGTGGATCATGTAACGATGGTCGTATCAGTAGTGGTGGTGATAGCCAATTTGAAATTGTTACATATAAAAAAGTGGTGACAGAAGTTGTGCCACCTGCACCAGCCGTAGAAGTTACAGATTGTGATACGACGACGATTGGCGACATCGGACAACTTAAAGTAATTGGTGAATACAATGGTGCAGCACGTGCGATACAGGTGACGCTACGAGATAGTCTTGCACGTGGGCTTGTCGCGTATTGGGATTTTCAAGATAGCGCAGAGAATAAAATCTTTTTGGGACATTCTGGCTCAACGATGGCAAAAGATCGTTCTGGTGGACATAAATTAGCACTTTGTCAAACAGATGATAGTGATAATGCAGAGCCATTTGGCATTTGTCCAGAGGGCGCTGATAGTAATGTCTGGATGGGATACGACAGTGTTTGGACATCTGGTGCTGTTGATGATAGTGAGACGCTTGAAGGAGGTTCCAGTATCTACGCTGGTAGTCAAAGTCAAGGTATAAACTTTAATGGTGTATCGCATTATTTGGCAATGAATACAACCGATCATCGACAGGAGAACTATGTAGATGATGATAGTGCACTTGATTTTACTGACGCGCTTAGTATCTCTGTATGGGTGCGGCGCGCAAGTTCTCATGAACAGATACTTGTCGCAAAGCACGATGGATCAAATGATGGCTACAAGCTTTCCCTGAAGGGTAATAAAGTCGTGTTTACACTTGAGAATGCGTCTTCTCGAAGCGTACAAACATCATCAATCAATGGCGGATGGCATCATGTCGTCGCTTCATGGGAGCAAGGTTTTGATAATGGTGAGATGCGGGTTTATCTTGATGGTGTGTTACAAAGCACAACACATTTTGGGTTAGGACTTGATGCTTCGGGAGAACCATTATTCGTTGGTGGTTTTTATAACAAAGGTACAAATAGCTTCGAGAAGGGTTTTGGTGGCGCACTTGATGACTTACGTATCTATAATCGTGCACTTTCTGACTCTGAGGTCGTCCAATTATGTGAAATGAAAAAAGATGCTGTAAGTGTCTCCTGTAGCTAAACAAGGCGTAAATTCTCGTTATAGAAAAGGCGTATCAAAATGATACACCTTTTTGTTTTGGAGTAGATGTACTTAGGAAGTTTTTTGGAAAGAATGAATGTCAGGCGACAATCTGATATTAAAGCTATTGTTACACAAAACAATAAATATTTTGTAGTTCTTTTTTATATAAAAAAACCAGATGATAACATTTGGCAGCATTGTTCATATACGCAAAAAAAAGTACTTACTTTCTTAGTAATGCGTCAAGTTTTTTTATCATACTCATTTGATTCTCTTTGAGAGAATCTATATCTTCCGCGAGACTCATCCCAAGAGATCTCGTAGTTGTTTTGAGCTGCTTCATTTCATCTATAGCATATTTCGAAGAAATTCTGCTTCAGCAAGCAAATCATACTTACGAAAAAAATGAAATATCATCAGAAAAAGAAGAAACTTTTTTTCTAAGATAATGATCCTATATTCTTGTTCAGCAAGTGTCATGTTCATAATAGTACCTCTTTGGGATGATTGTAAATGTACAACATGTTACGATGTAACATGATTTTAATGTGACAGTTTTTTCATTTTTGTCAAGAGTTTGCTAACTAGCGGAAGTGTGGAGAAAGCAAGTGAGATGCGCGAAACGCAGGCAGAGAGGAAGCTTCCTGTGTGACACGTCCATTTCCCGACGCACTACATATTTTGGAGGTATGGTATGATATGTAATATGAAAGCAGAAAAATTGACAAAGGATATTGTAGAGCGTGCGGCAAAATTACGATGTGAAATTGATCGTCACAGGTATAGCTATCATGTTTTGGATACGCCAAGTGTAAATGATGCTGTATATGATGGATTATTTGAAGAACTTGTGCAATTGGAGTCATCGTATCCAGCACTTGTCATGGCGACATCACCGACGCAGCGCGTCGGTGATGAGCCGCGTAAAGGATTTACAAAGGTACGACACACTGTACGGCAGTGGTCTTTTGACGACGTCTTTGATCGTGGTGAATTGGATGCGTGGGAGCAACGGCTCATGCGTTATGCACATCTTAAAAAAGCACCATCATACGTTTGCGAACTCAAAATCGATGGTGTTAAAATTGTACTCACGTACAAAAAAGGTCAGTTTGTTGGAGCTGCAACACGTGGTAATGGAAAAATCGGTGAGGACATCAGTGCAAATGTTAAAACGATTCAAAGTATACCGCTTATGCTGCCGCACGAAATTGACATCACTGTTGTGGGTGAGGCATGGATTGCAAAGAACGATCTTAAACAAATAAACCATACTCGCGAAAAATCTGGCGCATCATTGTTTGCAAATCCGCGTAACGCCGCTGCAGGATCTCTGCGCCAGCTTGATTCTCGCGTCACAGCCAAACGTAAACTTGATGCTTTTATCTATGACATTGATGCACTATCTAGCACATCGACGTCTGTGCAATCGCCAACAGGACAGTGGAAGGAGTTAGCGCTTCTTGAGAGATTACATTTCAAAACAAATCCATATCACAAAAAATGTCGTGACCTTGATGCTGTTGAGGCGTTTTATCAATCATGGATTGCACGGCGTGACAAAATGCCGTATGATATCGATGGCGTTGTCATCAAAGTGGACAAAATTGCACTACAAAAACAAATGGGTTATACAGCAAAGTCACCACGGTGGGGTATAGCATATAAATTTCCTGCAGAACAGACAACAACAATTGTGGAGGACATTGTACTCCAAATTGGTCGGACAGGTGTCATGACACCTGTGGCACATCTGCGTCCTGTACGTGTTGCAGGGACGACTGTGAGTCGCGCAACATTACACAATGAGGAAGAAATCTCACGACTTGATGTCCGCATTGGGGATACAGTCATCATTCAAAAGGCTGGTGACATTATCCCTGATGTTGTGTCAGTTGTCACAAGCTTACGGACAGGACATGAGCGTATTTTTGATTTTGAAAAAACCGCTAAAAGTGTCTGTGGTGCTCCAGTTGAAAAGCGTCGTATCGGTAGCAGTGGTGACACAGCAAGCGCCGCATATTACTGTACTAACACAAAGAGCTTCGCAATGCGTCGCGAGCAATTAGCACATTTTGTCAGTAAAAAAGGACTTGATATTGATGGTCTAGGCGAACAGATCGTTGCACAAGTCATAGAGGCAAATTTGGTGGATGATCCTTCAGATTTTTTCTTTCTCTCGGCGGAGGAAATGCTCTCACTGGAAGGTTTTCAAGAAAAATCAGTTAAAAATCTCATTTTGGCAATTGCGCAAAAAAAACAAATTCCGTGTGCACGACTCATCTATGCACTTGGCATTCCGCATGTCGGTGAGGAGACAGCGATTCTTATAGAGTCATATCTTACAACATACAAGAAGGAAAGAAAAAAGAAAGAGACACTCACGCCAGAGGAGCTTGGTATATGGTGCACTCGTATCACAAGGGATGCGTGGCAAGAAATCGATGGTATCGGCGCGCGTGTTGCAGAGAATATCCGGGCATGGTTTGGTGCAGACATTCATCAAAAAACACTGATGCGTCTCACAGAATCTGGCATGCATCTTACCTTACCAAAAATACATAAAAAACAAACACATTTCTTTGCTGGGAAGGTCTGTGTTGTCACAGGAATATTATCCGCTATGTCACGTGATGATGCGAAGGCACGCATTCGTACGGCTGGAGGCAAAGTTGCCTCTAGTGTGAGCACAAAGACAGATTATCTTATTGCTGGTGCAAAAGCGGGCAGTAAGTTTGCGAAAGCAAAAACTCTCACCATTACAATTCTTGACGAAAAATCTTTTATCGCAAAACTTTGAGTTGAATATGTAAGGCTAACAGAAAGATTTTCAGTCGATATACCATATGAGCACGATTTGATGTAAAGAAGTTTTATAATCAATTGATCTATGAATATGGTCATACGAATGTTGACAAATCTCTTTGGACGTGCAATACTAGTACATACCCAGTTTATCCTGAACTGGCATTCTGATAGGGTGAAAAGTCATGAACATTAACAATATAAATGTTATTTTGATAACAGCAATCGCGCTCTATGGCTGTCATGGTGGCGGTAGCGATTTGACAGAAGTAGTAACGGAAGCAGAGACAGTGACGTCTTCAGATGAAGGTTCTTCGCAAGATGTGCCATCAAATGTGGTTGTGCAGGAGAAGCCTCCAGTTGACGGTAATCCACCGAGTGAGGAAGCGGATGATGAGACTTCTCAAGTCGATAGCAACTCATCAAGCTCTCATGATATAGAGGTTGAAAATGTTATCATGGGAACGGCTACTGGATTTGATTATAATCAAGAGGAGATTATATCAGGTGCGGGTGGTGCACGGTTTAATCTGGCAACACAAAAGCCAATTTATGGAGCTATAAACTTGAAGTTCTTTGCTGATGGTGGCGCGATTCGGTTGTCCATGGAACATTTTGACGATGCTCTTCAAAAATTTGGAGAGTGGATGCATTCTGATTCTACGGATTATCACTCGTATTTCAAAAAAGGAAATGCGCATTTCAATGTACGATTGGATCTTGTTAATGAAGCGGAGCAAAATGAGAATTTTTTCCCATCACAGAATCCTCATTTCTATGATCAAGTGCAAAAATTTAAGTTTGTAGCACGTGTCTATATGGAAGGTACAGAGCCTGGGGATGGCGTTATCATTGGAGAGCATTTGTTTACGGTACAAGGTGATATGATGCCACCAACGAACCATACGACAGATACATTTATCGTGACAAATGATACTTTAGGCGGTAGCATGCTTACAACAAGTGATATTGCAAGAGTCACCATTACTGCATCAGCACAAACGGGAAGGAATATGTGTATTGCTGTGAGTTTTCTTGATAAGGAAAAAAAACGGTACGTCTGGCAAGAAAATATCGATGCCTCAAATGATGTGGCACATTGGTATACTGGGGAAACTGGTGGTGAGTATATCATTGATCTCAAAAGTGGCACATCATGTGCTGATCCAAAACCACAATGGCTTGGACGACAAAATATCACTGTCCATAAACAGTAATTTGCTCTTGTAGAGCATGAACGGGTAGCTCCTTGAATAATTTCAAGGAGCTTTTTACTATGTAAAATATGAGAATCACACACCTCGTGACAAGATATTTTTTTCTGTGAATTTGTCATTTGGTGGGTGGATTTTATCGCCAGTCTTCTCCATATCAAGAAGTAATACAATGTGATATGAATCGGTTTGGTACGTGTACGTGTCATCATTGTGGTGACAACATTGTATAGAGAGCCTGAAAGTGCAAAGGTATCTCTAGAAAGATGTGCTTGAATACGTCGATTTTATAAACTGATCAAATAGTCATCCTCGCAAAATGATGTTGCTAGAGATTTTTTGTGGTACTATAGAGATAAGATTATTAAAATGGAAAGTATGGTTAAAGAGGAACGGGGCGCCACATCTAGTCATGTCAAGAAATCATCATCACAAGAAAGTGGCTATTATAGTAGTTTTTGGGTACGTGTTGCGGCACATATTATCGATCAGGTCGTTATAAATGTTGCAATCTTTGCATTACTACTTGTTTTGGTAATTATTGCTGGTGGCGGGTATTTTTTGTTGCGAGGTGCGATTGATAGTGGTGTATTAGAAATAATTGGCACTATTGGCTTTGTCATAGGATGGTATATCTTGCCAATTATCGCATCTTTTGCGTACTATATTTACATGACGCATAGGTATCAGGCAACACTTGGCAAAATGGCAGTTGGTATCAAGGTTGTCCGTACTGATGAGAAAAATCTTTTACTTGGTAAAATTATTTTGCGTGAGACGATTGGTAAAATTGTTTCAAGTATTATTCTCATGATTGGTTATATCATGGCAGCATTTACAAAGAAAAAACAATCATTGCACGATATCATGGCAGATTCCGTTGTCGTGTACAAAGATCCTGAGAAAGGACCTAACAGGATTGCTGTAGGGCTTGCATTGGGTATCTGGAGTACATTTATTGGGCTCATGATTACAATATTTATCATCTTTGGTGTTGTAGCGATTTTGTCAGAGTCCAGTAATTCAGGTGATTATAATGAATATGATTATGAAATGGAATTTGATGAGACACCCTATGATGATGAATATGATTATGAAATGGAATTTGATGGGCAATGGTATGATGACGATGATGCATCGGTGATCTTGGATCAAGAAGACGCAACATCAAGTGTAGAAAATACAGGAATAGATGAAAACGTAGAAGCAATTGATTTGTAGGAATGTCTTGTGTATACGTAGGGATAAACGGTAATTAATCTTAGAGGAATTATGACACAACTCACAGAGAAAGATGTCCACGATGTTGCAGAGCTTGCACACATCGCGATGACGCCAGAATACGTCAAAAAATACCACAAAGAGCTTGGTGGTGTCTTGACGTATTTTGAGAAACTGCAAGAAGTTGATACAGACAAGATTAAAGAAATTGGACATATCACAGGCATGGAAAATGTCTATCGTGAAGATGTCGTGGAGGATTGTGGCGAACATACAAAAAATGGTATTCGTGATAATATCCCATCGACAGATGGCGGGCACATCGCAGTAAAGAGTATTTTGTAAGATATTTATGATAAAAGAATTACATCAAAAATTGGTCAGTGGAGATATAACGTCTGTTGCGTTGACACAGAAATATATTCATGAGATTCATATGCAAGACAAAGAGCTTAACGCTTTTATCAGTGTTAGTGATGAAGATGCGCTAGTACAAGCACAAAAAGTAGATGATAAGATTGCAGCAGGGGAAGATATTGGTCTTTTAGCAGGCATTCCTGGCGTACTCAAAGATTTAATCTGTGTAGAAGGTGGCAAAACGACGGCTGCGAGCAAGATGCTCAAGGATTATAAATCTCCCTATGATGCGACAGTGACAAAGCGCTTGCAGGCGGATGGTGCAATCATCCTTGGGAAGACGAATTTGGATGAATTTGCATGTGGCGGAAGTACAGAACATAGCGCATATGGTGTCACAAAGAATCCACATGACACATCTCGTGTGGCAGGTGGATCAAGTGGCGGAAGCGCTGCTGCGGTAGCGTCAGGAGAGGCAGTGTGGGCACTTGGAACTGATACAGGGGGCTCTATCAGGCAACCAGCAAGTTTTTGTGGTGTTGTGGGACTCAAGCCGACGTATGGCCGTGTGTCACGACATGGTGTGATTGCTATGGCAAGTAGCTTGGATCAGGTCGGTCCTATTACGACGAATGTTGAAGATGCGGCAATTGTGTTGTCGAGTATAGCAGGACATGATCCGTATGATGCAACAAGTGCACAGAGTTTTGAAAAGCCATATCAGGATTTTCTTGTAGGTGATCTCAAGGGTGCAAAAATCGGTATTCCCAAAGAATATCTCAGTGAAGGCTTGGACGATCGTGTCAAACAAGTATTTATGCAGGCTGTTGAAAAATATCGTGCACTTGGTGCAGAGATTGTTGATATTTCTTTGCCTTACACAGAGTATGCAATAGCAACATATTATATCATCATGCCAGCAGAACTCAGTTCCAACCTTGCACGATTTGATGGTATTAGATATGGTTATGCAGAGAAACAACAGGATTTTTCATCTGTTGGTGAATATTATAAACACGTACGTGCAGAAGGGTTTGGTGCGGAAGTGAAACGTCGTATCATGTTGGGTACACACATACTTAGTGCTGGGTATTATGATGCTTATTACAAAAAAGCTGGGAAGGTACGAGCGCTTATTCGACAGGATTTTGAAAAAGCGTATGCATTGGTTGATTATATCTTTACACCAACAGTGCCAGAAGTAGCCTTTGAGATTGGTGCGAAAGTAGCGGATCCTCTTGCGATGTATCTTGCAGATATTTATACTGTCACAGCAAATCTTGCAGGCGTCCCAGGCATATCATTTCCCATTGGAACAATTGAAGATAAAGGTATTGCTATGCCAGTAGGTGGACAACTCCTTGGCAAGTGGTTTGATGAGGAGGGCATTTTGAATGCTGCGTATACGTATGAACAACAAATAAAAAAAACATAAGATATGGAGGAAATTTTTGCATCAGTGATTTTTTGGGTGACAGGATTCTTTGGAAGCACGTTCTTTTTTTTCGTGAAGATTATCATTGCCATTTATGTTATCGTGCTCCTCGTGGACGTTGTCTTGGTTATCTATCTTGCAGATGTACGTAAGACATTGCGTAAATTGCGTCATGGCAATACGGCTGTCCCTGTGACACGTGCAAAGTTGCGTAAGCAATGGGTATCGGTACGCGGACGACTTGCATCAGATAATGAAAAACAATGGAAGGTTGCAATCCTTGAAGCAGATCACCTCCTTGAAAATGTTCTCGTTGAGCAGGGATATCATGGTGATAATTTTTCAGAACGTTTGACACAAGTACCTCAGTCAGCATTTCTTGGACTGGAGAGTGTTCGTGAAGCACATAAATTGCGTAATCGTATCATACAGGATGAGAATACCATTGTATCCAAAGAAACGGCATGTAAAACAGTTGATGATTATGAAGATTTCTTTGCCAGCTTGGGTATGTGATAGGTTATCTTAAAATTTTTTAAAGAAGTAATCTTTATATAAATAAATCGACGATGATAAAAGTAATAAAGTGACACGTTTGTACCAAGTAAATAACCAAGTGGTGGTACTTTCGATACCACCAAGTCGTTGTTTCATTTTTATGTGAAGCCGTACAAAGATTTTCATTTGAATAATATTTTTGGATAGAATGATCAATTTTTTCGATAATCTATTCAAAATACGTAATCACTGCAACTTCCTATATAAATTGTGAAAAAAGATCCATGCAGTGTCCTGCATAATATTATGAACTAAATGTTGCGTGTGATAACTCTTGTTAATACATTTTTACTTGACAGAACTTATCAATATAGTATACTTACTTTTGTACGTACATGATGTACCCCTTTCTATTTTTTTGTAAAGAAATACTATTATAGCGGGGTAGAGCCAAAAATAAAAGGAAATACTATTATAGCGGGGTAGAGCAGTCTGGCAGCTCGTCTGGCTCATAACCAGGAGGTCAGTGGTTCAAATCCACTCCCCGCAACAAATTTGTGACAAAAATTTTTCGTGACAAATATCGCCATAGCTCAGTTCTTGGCTAGAATCAGCGAGTGCGGGACATACCTGCGCAACAACGTTAGCACATTGAACTATCTTGATAGTATAAAAGATGTTAATATGTCAGGGTAGCTCAGTTGGTTAGAGCGCGGGACTCATAAGCCCGAGGTAGAGAGTTCAAATCTCTCCCCTGATACTTGATTGATATTTGAAAATTAGCGTTATAAATTGGGGGCGTAGCTCAGCTGGTTAGAGCGCCTGCCTGTCACGCAGGAGGTCGAGGGTTCGAGTCCCTTCGTCCCCGCCAATTAAAAAAGTCACTTTTAAATAAGTGGCTTTTTATTTTAAGGGGCCAATTTTAAAGATGATTTTATTTTAAAAATAATCTATTGTTTTCAATTATAAAACTATTAGTTTTGTTTGTGATAATAACTATCTTTTCTTAACTTTTTAGTTACTTCTAATATAATTGTAACATATTTTAATAAACTACCCATTTCTTTATTTGTTAAAGCTAATTTTTAATGTTATTATTAGATTGCGACGTTCAATCAATTTAGTTTACTTTATTTTAAGTAGATTCGTGTCTAGTAATGGCAACTCTACTTAAAACAATCATTTTGGGCATGACTCATTTGATTGGGCGTCGCAACCAGTAGGGTTGCTTTTTTTATTGTTTAAAAAATTGTTTTTATGAAAAAAATATTTATAATACTGACATTGTTTATTTTAATAGCTTGCGGAACTAATCAGAATAATATTAGTGAATCTATACAAAAAGTAAACTGTTCAGGTGGATGTGATTACCAAAAATTAAATTGTAATATCAAGGGAAATATAAGCTACAGAAATGATGAGAAAATTTATCATATTCCAGGTCAAGAATTTTATAAAGATACAAAAATTAATATTGATTATGGTGAAAAATGGTTTTGCACTGAAATAGAGGCTCAACAAGCGGGCTGGAGAAAAGTTAATAATTAATTTTTAAAAATTCATGATAATTAGGCAAATTACAATATTAATTA
>JAUZSW010573260.1:0-15193 GCA_034780735.1 Hyalogyrina grasslei
ACCATAAATTCTCATCTTGCCTGCAACCAGTCTTAAAACTAATGACACCATCTCGAAAGCTCTCCGCAGCTCGTGTTTTTCTTTCATTTCTCAAGGTATGCTCAAGCTTCTTAAAGCCATCTCTCACATCTTCTCTCAGCATTTCATTTACATGTAGAAGATTACCAATACCAATATTTAAGTCAGCATGAAAAGCTGTAATACCCTCAACTACTTCACTCCTAAATAAACTAATCTCATTTGTGAAAACATTAGCAAGTAATTCTGTATTTGCACGATTGGCATGTCTTAGAGAGCTGTTCAATACGATATCGGTAAGTATTGATGTGGCAAAACCCGATTTAATTGATCCATCAATCTTATCAAGATCTCGCGAAATTAGATTAAATCCAAACGACATATTTTCATCTAGATTCTCAACAACATCAATGACTTCCGACATATCACTTGTTTGCGTGAGATAAACTTCGTAGTTTTCTGATGTAGAACTGGAAACAGCGTGGTTATTCTGAAGCAATGTCAACTGACGTGATAAAATATCTGTTTGTTTTTTAGCTTCATCAGCATTACGTAACTGAGCTATATGCTCTAATCGTTTTTCCCACAGTGCAATATCTGGAAAACCCATTTTAATCCTCCTTTTGGATGTATGTAGAAATTCTTGAAAATTTTATCTTCCATTGTTAAAAATACTAAACATTAAATACTAGCATAAAATACATTAAAAATCAATCAAAACTCACAATAGTTCGATCCTGTTAATAGTGGGTACCAAAAAAAGCCCCATTAAATAGGGCTTTTTATCTTTGAGCGGGTAACGGGAATCGAACCCGTATCTTCAGCTTGGAAGGCTGACATAATGAGCCGTTATACTATACCCGCCTTCGCTCGCTTAGGCGAGCTATGGCGGACGATGCCCACTTACTCAACCTCTAGCGAAAACGTTACTTATCCGAAATTGTCGAATTGCATATTTTCCTTTGCTATTCCTATATTTTCTAGAATTTCTTTCATTGATTCGACAAATACTTTCGTACCTACAATATAGTACATTGAATTTTCAATATCGTCAACATGCCTTTCTATCATGTCCCTATTTATCCTGCCCATTTCCCCTTCCCACACGCCGTCCTCTCTAGTGAGAGTAAATATGGATTTATAATTATCTAGACTGATATTTTGCAATTCTTCATGAAGCGCAATAGAATCCTTGGTACGTGATGCATACAATAATGTTATTCGTCGATTTGCCTTTTGATATTCTTCATGCTTTATCATTGACCTAGCTGGTGTTATCCCCACTCCCGCAACCACAAAAACTACCGACTGGCTTATATTTTGTGGCAACATTACGTGTCCCATTGGTCCTTTGATGATAATATCATCACCTACATTCATTTCCATCATATTCTTTTTGAACGCACTATCACTCCCACGCATAATAAACATCAATTGTTCCTCATGTGGTGCTGACGCAATTGACATCGCACGAAAAGTAGGTCTGTCATCAGTGTGTGTAGGATTAGGAAAATCTAAAAAAGCATACTGACCTGGCGTGAAAGAAAAATTCTCCGGTTTCGTAATAAGAAGTTGATAGGTGTTCTGGGCTATTTTATTTTTTTGTATCAATGTTGTCGAGTGCTGTGCAATCATATGAAATATCTTTAAGTTTATACTATCTACTATCATAGAAAATTTTTACCACTTGCGCAATACGTGCAAAATGTTTACCATATAAGTTATAAATTTATTAAATACATTTTCATGACACAACAAGATAAATCATACAAAACTCATTGGCATTCATTTTGGTTTGGGTTTATGAGCGCTCTTTCTGTAATATTATTTTTCCTCCTCATCGGCACCATGACTGAACGTGTTTCATTTGGCAACCTTTCCCCCAAGAAAACTTCTATCAAAAAAACAACTGAAGCTACTATGACCTCATCAACCGTATCAAAATCATTTGAGCAATTTATTAAAGACAATAATATAGACCAGGAGGAATTTGATACATGTCTTGCTGATAGACGATATCAAGAAGCTGTACAAAACAGCATCGACGATGGCACTGCAGCTGGCGTAGAAGGCACTCCCCACAGTTTTGTGCTTATAGATGATGCTATTTATGAAATTCCAGGAGCTCATAGTGAAAAAGGTATGCGGGAGTTTTTTGATGATTTACTAGCTGGTAATGACCCTCGTGCAAAAGATATTAGCTCTACTACAAAATTAACTCCGATATCTGAATCTGACTGGATTCGTGGAGGGGATGATGCACGCATTACAGTTATTGAATACTCTGATGTAGATTGTCCTTTTTGCAAAGAATTCCACAAATCCACAACAAATCTAATGAGTGATTATGCTGATGATGTAAGATGGATCTTCCGTCATATGCCAATCGACGGACTCCATCCGGATGCTCGCAAGAAAGCAGAGGCTTCTGAGTGCATCGGAGAGCTCGGTGGTGCAGATGCTTTTTGGGATTACATTGACACACTTTTTAAACAATCATAAATTCATTCAAAAAAATAATTCATTTTTCTAGCGACTTGCTTTACAAAACGCTATTTTAATGATATTCTGACTTATAATTATATAAACTCCCTATGCTAGAATTCTATTCTTCTCACCAAAATCTGTTTGCGGTATTTACACTTATTACATTTGTGCTGTCCCTCGTTGCGTTGATAATGACAATTATCATTACCTCGCGTACACGTAAATTATTAAATACCACAAAAATACTCTTTACTGGCAAAAAGGGAGCTGACCTCGAAGAAATAATCGTAAGTCATGAGAAAAAACTTAATGATTTTGACAAAGAGATTCAGGAATTATTTAATATATCCAACACGATTAATACCCATTCCAAAAAGTGCTTGAGTAAAGTAGGTATCGTCAGATTTGATCCATTTGGTGACCGCTCGGGCAATCAAAGTTTTGTCATTGCATTATTAAATGACAAAAATGATGGATTCTTATTATCCGCACTCCACACCCGAGAAGGTACCCGCGTATACACAAAACAACTTATCCAGGGAGAGCCTGTAAATAATAAGATGACCTCAGAAGAACTAGAAGCCTTCCAACAAGCACAATAAATTATTAACATCATATTATCATGACTGACGAAGAAAAAAATGTAAAAATTCCAGCAACCGTTACTGTAAAGAAATTTGCAGAGATTCTTGATATTCCAGCTACACAACTCATTACTGAACTCATGAAAAATGGGATTATGGCAACAATCAATGAAGAAATTGATTTTGACACAGCAGCAATCATCGCAGAAGACCTAGAATACACTGCCACGGAAGACTTAGAAGTTGCAGATGATGAAACAATTACACTTGAAAAATTACTCGATATTTGCACAAAAGAAGAAAAATCTGATGAAAAACTAGACTCTCGCCCGCCGATAGTTACGATCCTCGGACATGTTGACCACGGTAAAACAACATTGCTAGACTCAATTCGTAAAGCCTCTGTTGCCAGTGGTGAGTCAGGTGGTATAACTCAACACATCAGCGCCTACCAGACCAAAAAACGCGGTAAACAAATTACATTTATTGATACACCTGGACATGAAGCTTTCGCTGCTATGCGTGAGCGAGGTGTCTCTATCGCTGATATTGCAATACTTGTTGTTGCAGCGGATGATGGTGTAAGACCACAAACAAAGGAGGTTATAAAATATTTAAAAGACAAAGAAATTCCAACAATTGTTGCTATCAATAAAATAGATAAACCAAACGCAAATTCAATGCGTGTAAAACAAGAACTTGCTGACCTCGAAATAATGATAGAAGAATGGGGCGGCTCAGTAATGTGCAATGAAATTAGTGCGAAAAATAATATTGGAGTTACTGATATACTTGAAAGCATCTTGCTTTTGGCTGAGGTAGAGGACTTCAAAGCAAACCAAAAACGAGATGGACTAGCTGTTGTGTTAGAATCTCACAAAGACCCTCAGAAAGGACCTGTTGCAACTGTCGTTGTAAAAACTGGCACACTCAAGGTTGGTCAAGATGTAAATGTAGGTAAAACATATGGTCGTATTCGTCATATGGAAGACTCACGTGGAGACAGTGTTGATAAAGCACTGCCCTCTGCTCCAGTGACACTATTTGGGCTTATTGATACTGCCAATACAAATGACATCGTACAAGTTGCCAATGCAAAGAGAAGCGCCCGTCTCAAGTCACAAGAGATGGCAACTAGACTTGCTGGAGACAAAAAACAAGTTAAGAGCATTAGTGACAATGATAATATTCCAAAAATTAATATAATTATCAAATCTGATGTGCAAGGTTCTATAGAGGCAATAGACCAAATACTTGGCGCTATACCACAAGGTAAAGTTGCTGTGAACTATATTGATACAGGAGTTGGAAACATTACAGAATCAGATGTCCGCCTAGCTAGTAGTGCTAGTGCTATTGTTTATGGATTTAATGTGGACATGAGTCCTGTTGCAAAACGTATGGCAACAGATGCTGAAGTTACTGTCTCCACGTATAAAGTTATCTATGAATTAGTCGATGACATTAAAGAACGTCTACTTGCAATTTTGCCTGATGAAATTGAAAGAACTGATATTGGTGAGTTAGAAGTATTGGGTGTATTTTTCACAGAAAAAGGCAAAATGATTATCGGAGGCGCAGTAACCAAAGGAAAAATTGTTGATAAGGATGTAAAAATTGATGTTTATAGAAAAGAAAATCAAATAGGAACTGGTGAACTAATGAATCTGCAACATAATAAAGTCGATATTGATGAAGTTAAAAAAGGTAAAGAATGTGGCATAACTTTCAAAGGAGAAACTAAAATTAAAATTGGTGACACCCTACAACTATACACTGAGATACTTCAACCAAAAGAACTGTAGTACAAAATTAAAACCACTGGCACAGCTAGTGGTTTTTTGATTTGAGGGAAAATAAAAAACTCTGTACGTGGATTAACCACTGTACAGAGTTTCGTTGTTATTCGGACTTCTTTTTTCTATTGACGCCAACGAGTCCCATTAGACCCGCTCCAAAAAGAAGCATAGTTGCTGGTTCGGGTACTGGTTCTGATGAAGTAAAATTTTCAACAAATTTTGCATCTCCCCAGGAACCAAGTAGATTATCACTATACTGCTGCGACTGAGTATCCCAGAATGCGTAGCCCCAAAGAGCCTTGTCTGGATCGTAATCTGCTCCAGACACATAATTAACCTTTGCAGACATACTCTCTACAGTCCGGTCAATCCAACTGTTACCGCCGAAGGTGTTGTCAGCATCAGCCAAAAAATCGACAATACTTGACCCGCTTTGTGTAATTCCAAAGTATGCCAGATCCCATGGCTCTGCATCCAATGTCCATAAATCTGCAGACATTGTGATTGAGTCCGCAGTATTATCGAGTAAAAACCAGCCCCCGTGATAATCAGCTGTTTGAAAAAACGACTGACTTGGGTTGATAGTAATACTAAGCACATCCGCATCGATAACCACATCGTCACCCCAACTCCCGCTAAGCGGTGTCGCCATTGCTACACCTCCAAAAGCAACTCCGACATATCCTACTATGCCAATAATTGCCATGCTCATCTTCTTCATACTAAATCCTCCTTTTGGCCAGTGATATAATATACCAACTGACAACTTAATATTGTACCAAAGCTACTCTTTGACACTTTTGTTAAAAAACCATCGTACCTAAACATACACCATCTTATGATTTTTGTCAAGTGCTTCCAAGGAATATTACCATCCTATATATCACACATATCAATATCAACACATGATTGGTATTTATCACTTTTTACTGGCAAAATTTGTTTTTTTGCGCTACTATACAATATATGATTAAATCTATCCCACAAGAGGTCAAAAAGGTTCTCCAAGCGCTTACTGATGCTGGTTTTGAGGCGTATATTGTGGGTGGTTGTGTGCGTGATTTAAATCTTGATAGAACTCCTAATGACTGGGACATCACTACCAGTGCACACCCTGAGCAGGTACAGGAGATTTTTCCTGATAGTTTTTATGAAAATGATTTCGGCACTGTTGGCGTAAAAGTTAATCCTTTTTTAGATACTGGCAAAAAAAATCGTGAACACGATATAATAGAAGTTACCACTTATCGTATTGAATCCGCATACACTGATAAACGTCGTCCTGACGAAGTGAAATTTGCTGATACTTTAGCAGAGGACCTATCTCGCAGAGATTTTACAATGAACGCATTAGCCCTTGATATACAAAATAATCTTATAGACCCTTACAATGGAACTAATGATATTAAGAATAAATTAATTCGTGCTGTTGGCAATCCTGCTGAGCGATTTGACGAAGATGCACTGCGTATGATGCGTGCTGTTCGATTTGGAGCACAACTAAATTTTGAAATTGAAAAAGAAACTTTTGGAGCTATGGCACAAAAAAGCAACTTACTATCACACATCTCTACAGAAAGAATGAAGGATGAGTTTGTAAAAATTATACTAAGCGATCACCCTCAGCACGGTGTTCAAATGCTCCACGATACTGGACTACTTAAACATTTCTTACCAGAATTAGAGCTGGGTATCGACATAGAACAAAATCATCACCACACATTAACAGTATGGGAGCACAACTTACAAGCTCTAGGCACTTGTCCAAGTAAAAAACTTGAAGTGCGCCTAGCAACACTATTTCATGATATCGGCAAACCTGAATCAAAACGCGGAAAAGGTCGTGACTGTACATTTTACAATCATGAATACATCAGCGCTCGCATAGCAAAAACAGTCCTAAAACGTATGCGCTTTTCTACCAAAATCATAGAAAAAACAGTGTTGCTAGTACGTAATCATATGTTTTACTATAGTGTAGATGAAGTCACAGAAACAGCTGTACGTCGTATCATCCGTAAAGTAGGATTGGAGAATATGAAAGATTTGATGGATGTGCGCATCGGAGATAGATTAGGCTCTGGCACACCCAAAGCAAAGCCCTACAAGCTACGCCACTTCGAATACATGGTAGACAAAGTATCAAAAGACCCTGTCAGTGTAAAAATGCTCAAGCTAAATGGCGACATAATGATAAGCGACTTAAGTTTTGAACCTGGACCACAAATTGGAGCTATTTTAAATGTGCTCTTAGCTGAAGTTATAGAAGACCCTACCAAAAACACACTAGAATATTTATCTGAGAGAGCTACTTCTTTAAAGGATGAAAATTTATTGCAACTAAAAGATTTGGCAAAAGAAAAAATTAAAGAAAAGCAAAAAGATGATGATAAAAATATCAAGAAAAAACATTGGGTACATTGAGTTAAAAGTAAAAAATTATAACTAGGTATATGAGATTTATAATAGAAAATCTATCCACAAATCCAGTAACAGCACTTCGTAGAGCTGGCTACCGATATCAACACAAAACAGACAAAGGCGAAATGAGCTTTATAAATCCTCTAGCACGCGCTGGCTACCCCAGGTTTCACATGTATATAAAACTAGAAGGTCGTGATTTACATGTCAGTTTTCATCTAGATCAAAAAAAACACACCTATGGTGACAACACTAGACATCATGGAGAATACGAAGAATCTCCCGCATTAGAGCAAGAAGCG
Source organism: Hyalogyrina grasslei (assembly GCA_034780735.1). Lineage (NCBI taxonomy): Eukaryota > Metazoa > Mollusca > Gastropoda > Hyalogyrinidae > Hyalogyrina > Hyalogyrina grasslei. The sequence goes on from JAUZSW010573260.1 coordinate 7,612, forward strand.
CAGCGCGTCAAGAGTCTTGTGAAATAATTTATACCATCATCACACCCCTCTTGCAAAATGCCAAAAATATGCGTATACTGTACAAGTATTGCTGGGGTGGCGGAATTGGTAGACGCGCCAGGTTTAGGCCCTGGTGGGAGTTAATCCCGTGGAGGTTCAAGTCCTCTCTCCAGCACACTTATATAAATACCAAACAACATAAAACACTTTTCGAACTTGAAAAGTGTTTTATGTTTACATCGTATTACTCATAATGCAACAACTGATACGTAGTTGACTCCCTTTGTGGGTGTCAGTGGACAATATCAGGACAGGCACAAGACCTGTCCCTACAAAATATTTTATCCGATTAAAAATCCCAACTTCCGTTCATACTACTAGATTGTGTATAATTAACCACTGTTGATTCAAAGAAATTACCTTTGTCACTATTTGTATCTTGAAGTCTATCTAAGTGTTTATATGGATTTTCTATCGCTTCTGGGTAAAGAGGTGTCAGTCCTAGCAATTCCATTCGTTGATTTGCCAGCCATCTTGTATAATCTACTGTTGTTTTACTATTGAGTCCTGGTATTTTATTACCTAAGATATGTTTACTCCATTCTATCTCCTGCTCTACTGCCACTTCCATCATATCTCTGATGATTTTTTCATCATAAATATCTGGAAATTCTTTTTGGATTTCTTTAATTAAGTTTGCAAACAATGTTACATGCGTTAACTCATCTCTGCGAATATAAGCTATCATCCTACCAGTTGCCAACATTTTTGTTTGATCAACTAATGTGTCAAAAAATGCAAATCCATTATAAAAATATAATGACTCTAGTAAATAGTTTGCTATAACACCTCTGAAAAAAGTTTCATCTGTAGGATTATCAATAAAATTTTGATAAATTTGTCCGATGTATTTATTACGTTTTAATAATACTTTATCATCCCGCCAAAAATAATATATTTCATCTCGTTCCTCCCCATCCACTATTGTCTCCAAAATCGTTGCGTATGACTGAGAATGGATTGATTCTTGATAAGTTTGGATTGCCAAAATCAAATTAACTTCTGGTGCTGTCACATAATCAGAAAAATTTGGAAGGTTAACCGTTTGAATAGAGTCAAGAAAAATTAAAAAAGATAAAATTCCTTTATAAGCACGTCTCTCCTCAGCGGATAAATCTTGATGAAACATACGTGCATCATCCTTTAGTCCTGAAACTTTCTCTGGTACCCAAAAATTTCCTATCATTACTTGATAAAGTGATGTTGCCCATTGGTATTTAGTCGTATTTAATTGAAAGAGACCAGTGGTATTGCCCTTGATAATAGTTCGTTTTTCGATATCATCCTCCCCCTTTGGATTAAATATTTGATTTCTTTTGATTTTTTTTGTCATAAGTGTTAATTGGTATATTAGTATTTTAATGAGTAGTATATTAGATTATCCCGAACAGCTGATACAAACATTCTCGCTTTTTTGTTGCACCTCCCCAGAAAGACTTCTTACATAATATACTGTTTTAATTTTTTTCTCCCATGCTTTGACATAATAACCATACAATTGTTCTGGACTTATTCGTGCTGGGTCTATCATCCATTCAAAACTCACGGATTGGTCAATCCATTGATAAATTTCCGCCATCATATCTATCACATCATTCATATCCATTGATACATACTCCTTATAATACCAATAATTCTCTTTATCTAATTTCGGTGCTACTCTCACAGTCGGTGCGGAAAGATTTGTCTCTACAAAATACCTCTTATAAATTGGCAGGAGTGCTGCTGTTGTTCCTACAAGTCCTGCCGTGGAAGTGTTTGGTGCTGGTGCTGTGTGATAGCCAAATCTTACACCAGTTTTTTTCATGTCTGCAAAAAGTTTTTTCCAATCATCACCACGATTTGTATTTTTGACAAACCAACCTTGCTTACGTCCAAGTAAGATTCCCTTGCTGTACTCGCTTCCCTTCCACAACTCATATGAGCCTCTCTCAATTGCGATATCAGCACTTGCACGATATGTATGATATGTATATCTCTCAAATAATTTATTGACTTCCTCACGAGCTTTGGGTGTCTCATACGCAATTTTACGCGTTGCCAAATACTCTGCAAGTCCTAAATATCCAAGTCCCACACTCCTATATCGCATTGCTGTACGCTTTGCCTCCTTGATAGGATAATAATTAAGGGTTATCACATTATCAAGTACACGCATCACTGTTGGTATAACATCTGCAATTACTTTTTCTTCATATACTTTTGCCACATTAATGGATGCCAAGTTACACACCACAAAATCACCAGGCTCATATCTAATAACTATCTTTCCATCCTCTATCTCCTCTTCTATAAATTTAGTAGGTGAAGTATTTTGACAAATTTCTGTACAAAGCTGTGAAGAGTAAATATTTCCCTCATGTTTATTGGGATTTACAGCATTAATAGTATCTCGGAAGAACACATATGGCATGCCAGTCTCTACTGCCACCTTCATAAATTTTTTGAACAACTCTTTTGCAGACACCACCCTCTTCATTTGCAAATCATCATCTTTTTCTAGCTCCTCATAAAATGCTTCAAACTCATCACCAAAGTGATCTTGTAGTTTTTTGCCATATTTACCATTTACCTCATGTGGGTCAAATAATGTCCAATCTTCATCATTTTGAACTCTCTTCATGAATAAGTCCGGCATAGACACAGCTGGGAAAACATCAAAAGCTTTAGAGCGGATATCTCCAGTCTCAGTTTGTAAATCTAAAAAGTCATGAATATCTAAATGCCACACATCTAGAGTGACCGAGATAGCGCCTAATCTTGAACCTAGTTGATTCACAGCAATTGCTGTATCATTTACAATTTTTATCCACGGATTCACTCCACCGCTAGCTCCATACACTCCACGGATAGCACCGCCTCTTGCACGAATATTCCCCCAGTAAACCCCTACTCCACCACCAAATTTAGAGATTTGTGCCATGTTCTCAAAACTATGAAAAATTGCTCGAAGGTCATCATCCACATTTGCCTTGAAGCAACTAGATAACTGATTGTAATTTGTCCGAGCATTGAGAAGTGTCGGAGTTGGAAGTGAAATCCTTTGCTCACTACAATGCTTATATAATTTAAATGCAAACTTGAGACGATTCTCATCACTCTCTGGAATTGCTAAAAACAACGCAACTGACATATACAATTCTTGCGGCAACTCCTTAACCACACCATTTGGATTCAAGAGATATCTTTTCTCAAGTGATAAGACCGTTGTGTATTCATAAGATTTGTCAGTGTCTTCACTGAGTAATTTTCCTGCTTCCAAAATATCATCCTCAGAATAATATTTGTAAAAATCCTTATAGTACAATCCTTCTTTGATATATTCATCAAACAAACTCTTATAAGCTTTTGGTGTATACAGTTCCTTCATAGACATCTTTCTGTTTCTTGTAGCTTGCTTGTATAAGTTACTCACAAAAATACGAGCTGCCACATGTTGCCAGTGGATGTTTTCCACACTCACCAAATCGATACAAGTTTTTATCATCAATTTGTTTATATCAGATGTTTTGATATCCTCTACAATATTTTTTTTGAAAGCTTGCATAAAGGCCTTGAATGTACACTGTCTTTTATAACCAATAGTCGCACGGTCAAGTACTTTTTTTATTTTATTTACATTGAAATTTTCACGCTTTCCATTATCTTTAATAACTTTCAAAGTATGCTGTTCAAATTGTTCCTGTAAATCTTGTTCTTTTTCACTACGTCCCTCAGTTTGCTGTGCTCGATACAAAATATACGCTTTTACAACTTCATATTTATTTGCAGACACTAAATGACGCTCAACTATATCCTGCACATCTTCTACTGTCGGAGTAATCTCACCACAATCATCATCATAAGAATGCTCCAGGTCATGTATAATCTCATCTGTCAGTGGCACGATAAATTCCTTGTCCAATTCACCAACTTCAGTGCAAGCCTTGTCAATAGCACGCTCAATACGAGCCCTATCAAATACTGCAATTTCTTTATTTCGCTTTTCTATTTTTGTTATTGTCATAAGTTTTAGTATATTAGTAGTTAGTAGGTAGTGATGTTATATTTTTTACTTATTCTTTCTTCCCACCTTTTCAATTTTTCAAAAATTTTATCATTGAAACTTTTTGGTTTATTTTTAAATATTAGTTTTGAACTTTTACTACAGTGATTTATTAATTGATCTTTATTTTGTTGTTTTTCATACCATTCATAGCTATCAATAACATCAGCCACCTTAACAATCAAAGCATCTTCCCCATTTCCAACACACCTTTCAATTAATTCTTCATTTCTCTTGGACTTTTCTACAGACATATCTTTTGTACTTGCCAGCACTAACTGCAAGACTACCTCCCCGAATTCATCAGATATTATCCTCTCATCAATGTCAGACCACTCCACTAAGTCATGTAATACTCCAGCTAAAATAATATCTTCTGAATATTTTTGATTATATAAATACGTACCAACTCTAATATCATGAAATAAGATTGGTTTTCTACTATCTTCATCTGATACTGGCAAATATTCAACCAATAATCTAACCGCTTTTTCAAATTGCATATCTAGGTTTTTTGTCATCTTTTTTGTTTTAAGGGTCAAAATAAAAGGCAACTGTCTGTAATTAAACAGATGCCCCCTATTTGTCTATAAAATATTTCTTATATTATATTTTACCTACCAAGTTGATACCTGGTTTTAAAGTCTTTTTTCCTGGAGTCCATTTTGCTGGACATACTTGTCCCTTATTATTTTCTACGAACTGAGCTGCTTGAATTTTCCTAACCAATTCATCCGCATCCCGTCCAATACTATTATCATGCACCTCCATAGCTTTCAATTCTCCTTTTGGATTTATGATAAATGTTCCTCGCAGTGCCAATCCTTCTTCTTCAATCATCACTCCGAAATCACGACTCAACTGTCCCGTTGGATCTGCTGCCATTGGGAATTTCACTTTACCAATTGCCTCAGAAGAATCATGCCATGCTTTGTGTGTAAATTCTGTATCAGTCGATACACTCAAAACTTCTACACCCATTTTTTTCAACTTTGCATAAGATTCTGCCAAATCTTCCAATTCTGTAGGACAAATAAATGTAAAATCTGCTGGATAAAAGAAAAGCACAAGCCACTTGTTCTTGTAAAGTGCAGAAAGTTTTTTCTTTGTAAACTTATTTGATTGATAAGTCATGAACTCACGGTCAATCACTTTTTCACCAATTACTGGTCGATTATTGAAACATGAGTCAAACATCATGTCATCTTCAAATACTTCTGTCATATATTTATTATTAATTACTTAGGGCTTATAATTATACCACCCTACAAATTACCGTCAATACCACTACTTGTGTTTGAATATAACAAAAACACACTACTGGTAGTATGTTTTTGTTTTGTATGTATATTATATCTTGAATAATTCTTTGGTATTTTGTGTAGTAACTTGCAAAACTTCTTCAATGTCAACTTCTTTTACTTGTGCAATTTTTTGCGCTACTAGCCTCACATCTTTTGGTTCACATCTATCTTCCCTAGGCAATGGTCGAGGTGGTAGATACGGCGCGTCAGTCTCTATGAGCAAGTCGCCTAAATCAATATTTCTGATGAGTTTGTCATATGATTCACCATAAGTTGCAATCCCATTTAAGCCAATTTTATAACCCAGCGCGATAAATTTCCGTGCATTTTTCCAACTTCCTATATAGCTATGTATTACCCCTTGTTTTTCAATAATATTATTATTTAAAATCTCTAACAATTCACTATATCCGTCCCAACAGTGAATTACTATTGGCTTATCCACTTCATTACAAATTTTTATAAACTCATTTAAAACTCGTTTTTGTTCTTTTTTTATTTTTTCTACATTATCTTGCTCACCAAAATGATGATAATCCAACCCTACTTCACCAATAGCTACTACATCTTCATTATTTGCTAATTCTAAATATTTTTGATAGTCAAAATCTTCAACTAAATCGTCATCTTCACCACAAGTACTACATTCAAAAAGATGTAATGGGTGCAAACCTACTGTTGCATAAATATTTTCATGTTTCTGTGCTAGCTCAATCGCCTGCTGAGATGTTTCCTCGTTAGTGCCTACTGTGACAACAGCTTCCAAGCTATCACTAAAAAACCGACCAATCATTTCCTCACGGTCATCATCGAATTTCTCATCATGAATATGTGCATGTGAATCTATCATATACTTAATTATACTTTTTATATCAAAAATATCAATCTAAAAATAAATCTACGAAATATGTTATAATAATAATGTATTTTTAAAACTATCAAGAATATATTATGGCTTATAAAATTATATTCACATTAAGCATGTTAATCATGTTTCTATCTATAATTGGTGGAATTATTAGCGGTATCTGGTTACTAATATTGGGAAAATATAGTTTGGTTGGCATTAGTCTTCTAATGCTACTTATTTCACCATGGATACTTTCCGTATTAATGCTACCAACGCTCCTACTAGTTTGGCCTCTCACATATTTTCATGAAAAAAAGTTTTTAAGATATTTATTTACATTCATCTCACAAATTTACATAAATACACTAATTTTTGTTATTTATATTTTTGCATTCCTAGTATATTTTAACCTAAGTGACGAAAAGATTGGTATTAATTCTATGCCATATTTATTGTGGGCATGGAGTATAGTATCTGGTTCATGGTTATCTTTTACATCACGCGAAGCTAATACTGATTCACACCTACCTCACTGGATTACATTTTTTAGCGCATCAACTTTATCCTCCTTACTATTGATAAGTGCTTTTATTGATTTTAATATCATGATAGTAATGTTCATAATCTTTGGGATAATACAATTAATTATAATTCCGATTTTAAATACACGCATTACTGGAAAATTATCAAAAGAAGAAATTACATCAATCCCATTTTTTAAAAAGAAAGAGCCTACTACTCCGAACATAGAAAAACTTAAGGAGAGTGCCGCATTGACTGAAATGGGAGCAAGCCTTGGTAAAATAAAAACATTTAATAGAAAAGATAGAGCAATTGAAGCATTGGAGGAAGCTATCACAATAAATCCGGCAAACATATCAGCTCACATCACATTGGCTATGGTATACAGAGATAAGGGAATGATCACTAAAGCGTTAACAATATTATACGAAATAGAAAATAAATCTGATACTGTTACAAATTTTTCACTCTTTTCGACTTTTGCTACTATTTACATTCATCAAAACAATAAAACAAATGCCATTAAATATGCGCAAAAAGCAATTGACGCATACGAAAATCCTACAAGAAATAAAATAATGAACCACCAACAAAATAACACGTCCTTAAGCCCTGATAAAAATGCTGACATACAAATATTAAAATTTTTAAAAGAATTTTTAAAAGACTGTAAATTATAAAAACATATCATTAAGATAGTCTACTAAATTTACGAAAGCTTTTAATTACTTCATATGTTTGAATTGATAAAAATATAGATTTAAAGAAACTTATAAAAAAAAGTACTACAGCAAATCCTTT
>JAUZSW010574371.1:0-15190 GCA_034780735.1 Hyalogyrina grasslei
CCATTCACTTTGGACTCAAACATGAAAAGATTGCTGGTGGCTTGCGGGCGTATCTTGCGGGATTGGGGATTGGTAAAGAAAAAGAATGAAAGTAATATTATTACAAGATGACAAAAATCTTGGACGAAAAGGAACAATCGTGGACGTCTCTGATGGTTTTGCGACGAGCTCTCTTATTCCTAGCGGAAAGGCACGGGTTGCGACAGTAGATATTATGACACAATTGCGACGTATTCAGAGAAACAAAAAAGAGTTTTTTGATAAGAAAAAAAAATGCGCTGAGGATAATGCGCAAGCGCTTCGCGGGAAAACAATTCATATTACCGCTCAAGCAGAAGGTGTAAAACTCTTTGGCTCTATAGGTCCCAAAGAAGTTGCGCAAGCTATAAAGAAGGAGTATAATGTGACTATTGATGATAATTCTGTAGAGATTGGTCACATCAAAACAGTTGGTCCGCAGAAAATTACGTTAAATCTGGGTCACGGTGTACGTATTTCTCTTATGCTTACTGTGCAAGCACTCTGAGAATCTGTTTTTTGGAAAGTACAATAGAAGGGGTCACTCATAGGGGAGTGACTTTTTATCTATAAAAAATATTATGGCAAAACGTAAAAAACGTAAATATATATTTGTAGTCGGTGGTGTTATGAGTGGCGTAGGCAAAGGCGTTGCAACATCTTCGATTGGCAAGATTTTGCAAGCACGCGGATTGGGCGTAACGGCAATTAAAGTCGATCCATACATCAATGTTGATGCTGGTACGATGAACCCCACGGAGCACGGAGAGGTCTTTGTTTTGGGCGATGGCGATGAAACAGATCAGGATATGGGAAATTATGAGCGATTTCTCGACCTTTCTTTAACACGTGATAATTATATGACGACAGGGCGCGTTTATCAAAGCGTTATCAAACGAGAGCGCAATCTTGAGTATAAGGGGAAGTGTGTGGAGGTTGTGCCACACATTCCACTTGAAATTATCAGACGCATCAAAAAAGCATCACGTTCAGCCAATGCTGATGTGACTGTGATTGAAATCGGTGGCACAATTGGAGAATATCAAAATATTTTGTTTCTTGAAGCTGCACGCATGATGAAGCAAATGGCACCAGAAGACATCCTTTTTGTCCTTGTGAGCTATATCCCGATTCCCAATAAAGTTGGCGAAATGAAGACGAAGCCAACGCAAAATGCATCACGGACACTCAATAGTGCTGGTATACAAGCGGATGTTATTATTGCACGATCAGAAAAAGCGCTTGATACTGTACGAAAACAAAAAATTGCAACTTTTTGTAGCGTAGATCTCGCAAGCGTTATATCAGCGCCTGACGTCGAGAGTATTTACCATGTACCACTTGGATTTGAAGCAGATGGTTTAAGTAAAACGTTATTGCGCAAGCTCGGACTACGTGCACGTGTACAAGATTTGTCTAAGTGGAAACAATTCTCTCTTAAAATTGGACGTGCTACAAAGACAAGTCACGTTGCAATCGTGGGCAAGTACTTTTCAACAGGTAATTTTGTCCTCTCAGACGCTTACATCAGTGTCATTGAGGCGATTAAGCATGCATCTTATGCGCAGGGTGTTGATGTCACAATCGATTGGCTTGATAGTGCAGAATATGAAAAAGATACGCAGGCACTCAGAAAACTTAAAAAGTACGATGGCGTCGTTGTTCCTGGTGGGTTTGGTACACGTGGTATTGAGGGCAAAATCAAGGTTGCACAATATTGCCGTAAAAATAAGATTCCGTATTTTGGTCTGTGTTATGGTATGCAAATCGCTGTTGTCGAATACGCACGCAACGTACTCGGCTTGCGTGGTGCACACACTGTCGAAATGAATCCTACTGCAATACACAAGGTTATTGATATTATACCTGAACAGAAAGCGAAAATTTCTGCAAAAAACTATGGCGGATCAATGCGTTTGGGAAACTATCCTGCGATGATTGTAAAAAATACGATTGCTCGTCGTGCATATAAAACACAAGAAATCATAGAGCGTCATCGCCATCGCTACGAGGTAAATCTAACATATGTGGAGCAGTTAGAACAAGCTGGGTTGGTTTTCTCTGGTAAGTCACCAGATGGACGATTGATGGAAATTTTGGAGCTTCCAAGGAGCGTTCATCCTTTTTATCTTGCAACGCAGTTTCATCCAGAGTTTCTTTCACGTCCCTTGGCGCCACATCCACTTTTTATGGTTTTTATAAAGGTTGCAAGCGTGCGCATGACAAAATGAGTATGCTATGTTATAATGGTTGGACGTAAGCAGTAATCAATCAATATACGACAATGATAGAAAATAACGACGATCGCACAAAGGATGCGGATATTGTGCAAAAGACAGTCAAAAGACCAGTTAAGGAAAGTGAGCGTGCACATGGAAAAATGATTTTTCTCTTGATTGTGATAGGCGCGCTTGCAGGCGGTATTTATTGGGCACAAAAAAACAATATAACCTCTTTTGTACAAGCAAAAAAAGCTTTTTTCAAACAAGAGATTGATCCTGCAAATAAAGAACAATGGAGCTATGCGTTTGGACAACGCATCGGGACAGAAGTTGCAACAAGTGTGACCACACAATATAGTGAGCTCTTTACAAGTGATGATCTCTCAGAGAAAATTGTCATGCAAGCAATTGCAGACGCTCTCAAACAAAAAGACTTGCGCTTCACAGAAGAAGAGTTAGAAAAGATATTTACAGATCGTGGTGCTATGGAGATAAAACGTATTAGTGATGAAAACATCGAAGCGGAAAAGAAGCTTCTTGGAGAATACCTGCAAGATGCTGATGTTGTCACATCAGATAATGGTCTCTTGTATAAAGTGATTACGGAAGGTACAGGCGCACTTGTTGGTACCAGTATTCCGCTTGCACATTATGCGATTACATTGCCAAATGGTACAGAGATGATGAATTCAAAAACGATGAGTGAGGAACCAATTCCTTTTGATATTTCTGCAGACATCAACACCTTGGCGGAGCTTGTGAGTACAATGCGTGTTGGTGATGAGCGAGAAATCGTTGTGCCAGCAAATAAGGCATATGGCGCAGAAGGCGTACCTGGCGCAATTCCGCCATACCAAACACTAATCTTTAAGATTACTATTACAGGTATACAGGAATAAGTTTTTGCGGAGATCTACAATCAGAAATGCGAAAAAAATACTCACATGAATAAATGTGAGTATTTTTTAAGCTTTAAAGAAGTATTATTTCTTTGTAGGAATTACATGTACATAGCGTCGTTCAACAAGCTTACCTGTGAATGCTCGCACTTTCTTTTTGGTAAATTCTACAATACCATCAATTTGTGCATACAATGTATCATCTTCTGATTGTGAAACATTTTTGCCAGCATTGAATTTGTTGCCACGTTGACGTACAATAATGTTGCCAGCATGTACAGTTTGTGAGCCAAAAATCTTGACACCTAATCGTTTGGAGATGGAGTCGCGTCCGAGACTTGTCGATCCACCAGCTTTTCTATGAGCCATAACTTATTTCTTAAAAATCTTATAGATATTTTCATTTGGAAATACTTGTGTTATTATACCAAAAGAACAGAAAATGTCAATTCCTTGTTCATGAGCATGTACGATTACAAAAAACGGATACAAAAGTTCCTGCACCAATGGACGCAGACTTTTCTTGTGGGTGTAAGCTTGTGTGTAGTGAGTATCGCAAGCTTTACGTTTGGTGTACTTAAAGGTACAGGCATTGAGCATACGCCTATGGTTATTTCTCATCCACATGATGAGCCAATCATATTGTGCGATGATGCTTGTAGTACTTTTTCTATCAAGAGTCAAGAGCAGGGAAGTGATTCGCAAGAGACGCTAGAAACAGTCACACAACAGGATCGCACCTCATGCCCATTTGTGGGAAGTGTTAATGGCACAAAGTATTATCCACCAACATGCGTAACAGCGAAGCGTATTTCACAAAAAAATGTCACGTGCTTTGTGTCAGTAGAGGATGCTGAGTCAAAAGGGTACACACCATCAACAACATGTAAAGGATTGTATTAAAAAATTATAATAAAACATTATGCAAAGACCTAATAATACTTTCATCCTCAACCTTGGAGGATCACTTATTGTCCCTGATGATATTGACACAGATTTCTTACAAAAATTTCGCGCTTTGATTATTGAACAAATTGAAAAACACAATCAACGCTTTGTACTCATTACAGGTGGTGGTAAAACAGCACGACATTATGCCGAGGCAGCAGGAGACATCACCGAAAGTGTCGAAGATGAAGACAAGGACTGGCTCGGTATTCACGCAACGCGTATGAACGCACATCTTATCCGTACCATTTTTCGTGACTATGCTTTTCCTCGTATCAATACTAATCCACATGATTTGGAAGATTTTTATCAATGCAAAAATCCTGTTATGATTGCAGCGGGATGGCGACCAGGATTTTCAACAGATTATGACACTGTACTTCTTGCACGTTATCTCAATATTCCGCAAATTATTAATCTCTCTAATATCAGTTACATTTACGATAAGGATCCTCACAAACATGATGACGCACAAAAAATTGACGAAATTTCATGGAAAGATTTTTCTGCGATGTTTGGTGATACGTGGACGCCTGGTTTGCACACACCATTTGACCCTGTTGCAGCGAATTTTGCTGACAAAGAAGATCTTGAAGTTGTCACTATGAGTGGTGCTAATCTTGATAACCTCAAAAATTATCTAAATGATGAGAAATTTGAGGGCAGTATGATCAAAAACAACTAAAGTGATGTGATGGGAGTCTTCTAGCTATAACAATTTTATAAAAATATAGACTGATATTAATAAGAAAGGGAGTCCTACATACTTCTTTGTGTTATATTGCAATGCGTACAGCAACAAAACAGCACGCTTCTTTGATGAGATATGATGTGGTTTTTTGTGATATTTTGACATGTGAGACATGGTAAATTTTTTATGAAATTCATGGGATTATTTTTTTTGAAAAAAAGTGAGAGGAGGAGATACTCTTTATGTCGCATAATATTATGCTTTCTGAAAGAAGCATAAAAGAAGCAACAGTTCTGAAGTGAAATCTAGTATATAAACTGATATACTAGCTTATACGAAGAGTTTATTTCTAACCACATATGTGCAGTTTTATAAAAAATATAGTTTTTTATATATACAAAATTATTAAAACTTTTTTATTGATAAAAATACACTCGTAATGATACGAAAATTTTTATTATGGATAATTTTTGAAGTGTATTTTCCCGTATTAAGACACTCTAGTGTAAGAGTCTTTAGAAAGACCGCTACAATAAGAGCCTTCCTATGTATACAGATGTACCTCAAATACGTAAAAAGATGCACATGGTGCACACAGAGCATCCAATGATGTTTTATGGACGCAAATGAAACATGACTATGGTACATCTATGTGTCTTGAATAATACCAAAATTTTAAGATAAGGATACACGTAAGTAATATGTATATTAAACAGTCATTTTGAATACAAATGTAGTCGTATGGATTCATTAAACCGTATATACCACATATTTATAACTTATCATCTATAGTATGAAAGCCTTGATAGTACTTGTAAATAGATAGAAAAACACCTTCACATAGTCTTTCTCTATCATATAATGTCGCAAAAGATATATTGTGCGACATTAGATATTTCACTTCTTTTTTTACGATACTGCTCCATTACGGACACTTATTGTATGAATTATTTTGGCATGTCACATCTTGACCCATACTAGTATGCCAGCTAAATTTCTACTCTAGGCTCCACAAGCTGGCGGAAGGGATATATGTATTCGTTTTGCAATATTAAGCTCAACGTAAACGCTTTTCATACACAGGAAAGATAATCACTAAAATCTCTTCCCTGCTTACTTGAATAAAAAACCTCACGTTATATTTCTCACACATAGAGAACTTAAGTGTTTGCAACATATTGTTTGGTCTGTGTTGTAAGACGTTAACCACAGGTGCAGTCACTTAGGTAAAAGAATACCACACTCGCTCCTACATAAGACTTTTTATCAGCTGCCACAAGAATGGTAATTGCTTTGTGCTGTTTTCTATGTTTAGCAATTATTATATTTACAATATATCGTGTTAGGAGATCTAAACTACGTTTTTCGTTGAATTGTAATATAAACTTACTAATCGTCAAAAAAAGGAGAGGTCTTTCCATATCTCTCTATACTGTGGTATCATACATTTTATAACAAACATAATATTTTTTTATGAAGGACTTGCAAGAAATTTTTAATGACCTCCAAATTGCCAAGAAGGAATCCAAAGAAATCCGTAAAGAATATCGCGATGTCCTCTCGCAAGATACTGAATACCAAATGCTTGTGGAAAAGATGATGGATTTGCGTGAAAAGAAAAAGCAACATGAGCTTGCCTCGCAACGCGATCTCGGAAAACGTTGGGAACAACTAGAAGATCTCAAACTAGAAGTGAAGTCGATGCAAGAAATGATTGCTGATATTTCTCTTGCGGATCTCATGAATGGAAAAACTGTTGAAGTACGTGACCAGTATGACACGCTATATGAACCACATTATAACGTTACTTTTCATAAGGCGAATTAGTAAAATCTAAGTTTACAAGATTCTTTGGCAGTTACAGACTATGATATAATGAAGGTATTAATCGCTTGATACGTTTTCATGTCAGAAACACTCTATCGTAAGTATCGTCCACAAAAATTTGCAGAGATTATCGGTCAGGAGCATATCGTGACAACTTTGACAAACGCGCTCGTGTCCAATCGTCTTGGACACGCGTACCTTTTCACAGGATCTCGTGGTACAGGCAAGACGACGGTAGCACGTCTTTTTGCTACAGCGATCAATTGCGAGAAACGAGATGGCTTTGCTGTGCCAAAAAAAGAAATTTGCACACGATTTCAACGTGGCGATGCTATCGACCTTATCGAAATTGATGCTGCGAGTCATACTGGTGTAGACAACATTCGTGATCTGCGTGATACAATCGCACTTATGCCATCTGAGGTTGCCTACAAGGTTTATATTATTGATGAGGTACATATGCTCTCTATTGGCGCATTCAATGCCCTCTTGAAGACGTTAGAGGAGCCTCCAGAGCACGTTGTTTTCATCCTTGCAACGACAGATATTCATAAAGTACCAGAAACTATTATCTCACGATGTCAGCGCTTTGATTTCACACGGTTGAGCGTTCCTCATATTATCAAAAAATTGACGATTATCGCTAAAGCTGAAAAGATCAAAGTAGCAAGTGATGCGCTTGAAATGATTGCGATTAGCGCTAGGGGTGGCATGCGTGATGCGGAGAGTCTTTTGGCACAAGTCTTCGCGCTTGGTACAAAAAAAATCACTTTTGAACATGTATCTACAATCCTTGGCACAACGACAAATTCTGAAGTTACAGATTTGCTTGAGGCTTTTGTTGCATATGACATTGATTGCGCATTCCGTATAATTAATGATGTTGCGGACGGCGGTTATGACCTAAATGCTTTTGCAACATCTTTGATTATTAGGCTTCGCGCACTGCTTTTTTATACACTTACATCAAATGCAAAGCTACTTGAGACAGTTCTTTTGACAAAAACCGACCATGACGTACTCATTTCAGTCGCTACAAAAACCGATCACATAGCTGTATTAGAAATGATTACCGCAATCCAAAAAGCAAAACCGCTTATTGGTAGCAGCATTGTACCACAACTGCCACTAGAAGTTGCCGCAGTTACAATTTGTAAACCGACGGCGCAACTCCCTAATGGTACGTACGTACAATCTATGTCAGAAAAGTCTCCGAAGGCTGAAAAAAAAAATTCTTCAGAGAGTGTAACACCGACAAAGAAATCATCTCTTGTGCTAAAGGCAGATGATGATGCAGGTAGTCTAAAACGCATTCAAGAGAGGTGGCATACGCACATCAGAACGCTTGAGGACGACAACTTGTCTCTAAGTATACTTTTGGGTAATGCTCTACCCTACCGTATCAAAGATGATAGACTAATCCTTGTTGTCAAATACACACTACATAAAGAACGTCTCACAGACCCTCAAACACGATTGACAATTGAGCGATGGCTTGCTACAATTGCAGAAATGCCATTGCGTATTGATGTTGATGTTGTATCAGAGGATGCTTATCACAGTGCATCGCCATCAGAACTTCTCTCACGCGCGACAACACTTATGGGTGGGCATATGGCATAAAAATCTCTATTATTTCATTTAGAGATCATTAGAACAATAGCACTACAGTAATTTTTTGGGGTGTAGCCAAGTGGTAAGGCATCTGGTTTTGATCCAGTGTACCGGGGGTTCGAATCCCTCCACCCCAGCAAAGAAAGGCCCCGTATTTACGAGTCCTTTTTGTTTTTTTGAGATATATGGATTATTGTAATATCTATATTTTCTATAAAAAAGCTCGCTTTGGGAAAAGCGAGCTTGAGCGGGTGTGTAGAGTGCCTACCTTTTGATGCCCCAAACATAATACGGGTATCCACTTATTGCATTTAGGCCACTTGCCATATAACACAAAGTAACAGGCTTGTCATAATACGCACACAGATACTCTTGAAACCATCTAGCCGTGTGTCGATCAAATCCTTTTTTATTAGTAGCATCTTTTGCTCGTTCAGATCTGTCGTAGTTTCCGCGCATATTTCGCTCGGAATGAATGTATCGGAGCTTAGTATCTCCCACACAAAAGATAGTTCGTGGTTTTAAAAAAATTTTCTCCTCATAACGAGGATTTAAATTTTTTAAAGTATCATCAAGATTTGATGATACACCTGCCTCATGAATAGTATCAAACATTATACACCTCATCTGTTTTTAAGGCGTTATGAAATATCATAACGGATGAGACATTATCTCAACAACTTAGCATAGTATAATTATCAAATTTTGTCAAATTTATCAAAAAAATATAGATATTGGTCCACTACGCACTTTCTTGTATAGAGCTGGACTTCTCTGATAAGACGTTATACGTCAAAAGCAGTGTTCCCTGCTGGTTGAGTACGGTATGCGAACAAAGCGAGAGATTCACGTTGAGTATAGTTTCTGTACTCAGGAAATGTATGCCATGAGAGAAAAGGTATGGCTCTATAGTGATGATGAGGCGATCAACAAGTCCTTTCTCAAAAAACATCGTTGCAATTGTAGACCCAACTGACAATAAGACAGTGTCAACGCCTTCAAAAAGAAGTCTTTTACACAAATCTTTTGGTGTCTCTCCTGTGAATTCCAACACGCCGACAGCCTCTAGATGTTTATATTTTTCTGGTGTACGCGTCATCACGATAATTCTCTTTCCTGTATGATTACGTTGTTCCGATTGTGTGGCATCGAATGTTTTTGATGAGCGAATGATGACATTATGTTGCGCATAGAGCTCCTTGAAGTGTGCCTGATCTTCCACGGAAAACCATTTTGAAACTGTAGTGTTATTCCCTTTTGTGATTTTGCCATTGAGCGACATGACGTATGGTAGGACGACACACATCTTTTTTGACATAGCAGTTTTTGTTGTATCTTATTATTTCAGATAGCGATGGATTGCAATATAACTACTGATGAGTCCAAGTGTGATACTTGCTACGATAACACCGCCTGCAACAGGGAGAAAACTTGTGCGGTAAAACTCAAAGATATGCGCTGACTCAAGTGATCGTTGCGCAAAAGGGTCAATGATATAAAGTGTTAGCATAAGTAGGATTACGGCAAGCAGAGCACTTGTGAGTCCGTAGAGGAGACCTTCTGTCATTACCGGGATCTTGACATAACGATTGGATGCGCCCACGAGACGCATCACCTCAAATTCATTACGATGTGCGTAAATACTCATACGAATTGTGTTAAAGGTAACCAAGATAGCAATGAGAATAAAGAGTGTGCTGAGGAAAAAAACGGCATTACGAATAAAGACGATGCGCTCACGAATCTGTGAAATAGTATCACGATTTTTATTAAAGTTTGTGTCAAGGATGATGCCTTGGTATTCTTGCTTAAAATATTCATCGATTTTTGCATAATCAGATGCGTCTTCTGCAACAATGATAAGTGATGCTGGCAATGGATTGCCATCAATGATCTCTAGCGCTTTTTGGATGTCAGGATTGTCTTTTTCTTGTTCTCTAAATTCATTGAAAGCCTCTTCACGCGACACAAATGTGATGTTGCTAATTTCTTCAATCTCTTTTTCTTCTAACTCTATTTTGATTTCTTTGATGATATCTTCAGGAATAGTAAAATCAAAATTAACACTGATATTGATACGTTTTTCTATATTACGAACTGTTTCTGAGACACCAAGCCATAGCAACATCGTTGCTCCGATGAGGTATAGTGTGAGCGTCATGATCATAATTGTTGCGACTGTCAACCATTTATCACGATAAAAATTCACAAAACCTTCTTTGAGTGTTCGGAATAATTTGATTGATTTAAACATATATCTATCGAATCACGTAATTACCTTGTGCATCATCAGCAATAATTCGTCCTTGGTCAACTGTGATGACACGTCTCTTGATGCGATCTACCGTTGACTTGTCATGTGTTGCCAAAATGACAGTAGTGCCGAAAGCGTTGATTTGTAATAAAAGATTGATGATAGCATCTGTCGAAGCGGGGTCAAGATTTCCTGTCGGTTCATCTGCAATCAAAACACGCGGACGATGGATGAGCGCACGAGCGACAGAGGCACGTTGCGCTTCCCCACCACTGATCTGTGATGGGTATTTTTTCATCTGTGTACCGAGACCCACGATATCCAAAATTTTTGGTACTTCTTCGCGGATTTGTTCATCTGGACGTCCTTGCACTTCAAGAGCGTATGCGACATTCTCAAAAATTGTTTTATATGGCAGTAACTTAGCATCTTGGAAGACTGTTCCAAAATTACGACGATAAAATGGCAATAAGTGCCTTTTGATTGCGCTTACATCTTTGCCACCAAAATAAACGTGACCGTTTGTTGGATGCTCATCAGCGTACATCATTTTGAGCAGTGTTGATTTACCAGCGCCTGAAACGCCAACAAGAGAGAGAAACTCGCCCTTGCCAATCCCGAGATTTATGTCTTGTAGGACAACATCTGTTTTACCGTATACCTTTGTTACATTTTCAAGTTCTAGGAGAGGCATATTTTTTATAATAACTTCTAGATTTTATTATAACATAGATTCCCGTCAGGAGTCGTCTTTCTTTTGTGTATAATAGAGATAATCCACGATGAATGTGTCTAGTTCACCAGCGAGAACAGCATCAATCTGGGCTGTCTCTGTGCCTGTGCGGTGATCTTTGACCATTTTGTAGGGATGAAGTACATATGATCGAATCTGGTTGCCCCAAGCAGCCTCCTTGTATTCGCCACGTAGCTCTTGATGCTTTTTTTCTTGTTCTTCTAAATGTCTTTGATAGACGCGTGCGCGGAGCATCTTCAGGGCATGCTCCTTATTTTGCGCTTGTGAGCGTTCGTTTTGGCATTGCGTTATGATACCTGATGGAATATGCGTAATGCGTACAGCACTGTCAGTTGTATTGACATGTTGTCCACCTGCACCTGATGCGCGGTATGTGTCAATTTTGAGGTCTTCAGTTCTAATATCAACCTCTGGTATATCCTCTACAATCGGCAATACTTCAACTTGTGCAAATGATGTCTGACGTAAATTATCAGCATTAAATGGTGATAAACGCACGAGACGATGTACGCCAGCTTCGCTCTGCAATTGTCCATAAGCATGCGTGCCTTGCAACTCTATAGTGACGCTTTTGATACCTCCTTGTGCTCCATCTGTACGTTCAAGAATCTCTGTCTCAATGTCATTTTTCTCTGCCCATCGCAAATACATCCGCAATAACATCTCTGACCAATCTTGCGCGTCAAGACCACCAGACCCTGTCCGAACCGTCAACATGGCTGGATAATCATCATGCGGATTACCAAATAATGTATAATATTCCAACACTTGTAATTCTTTGGTGAGCAATGCTTTTTGCACAGTAATTTCGGCGAAATCTTCCTCAGATTCAGCAATCGCTTCAAAATCTCGACAGTCTGTCAGGGATTCCTGCGCTTTGGCGAAGCGTTCAATTTCAGTAGCAAGAACTTCACGTTCTTTGAGTATGTGACGCGCTCTTTCTTGCTGTGTCCAAAAGTTTTTTTGTGCGGAGAGTGCGTCAATTTCTTTTATGCGATCTTTTTTTGTGGTGAGGTCAAAGAGAGTCCCGCATACGCAGGAGTTTATCTTGTAAACCGTCAATTGTAATTGTTGTATCTGTCATAATAAAATTGTGAGCCACCTGTCGGAATCGAACCGACGACCTACGCGTTACGAGTGCGTCGCTCTACCAACTGAGCTAAGGTGGCATGTATCACACTGTAGCAAAATCTTTCTTTTTTGTAAAGAATGAAAAACGCCGATTACATACATTGTTCATCGCTCACCATTCAAACGATGTCGTATTGTACGATGCTTGATATGCCATATCACATTGTTTATAATGATAAAAAATGCCACAGAAATCGCAAATAACCGTGCTCGTGAATTATGCCATGCATCCACAAAAAATTTATCAGTGAATGTATCGTCAGGCCTGTCTAGTGTCCCACCTAGTGCAGCGCATCGTTCAGCGAAGAGTGTGTCCACCTGCTTTTCTGGTACAGACCCGATATCACATGATGCTTTTTGGTCAAGAAACTCTTCACGTAATTTTATTTCAATCTGCTCGGTAAGTTCTTTGGTTTTTGTCGTAACAAAGATTTTTTGCTCCTCTTGGGCTTTCTCGTAAGCGCTCAGTCCGTTCGTCTTTCGCGACGCTTCGTTGGACCATTGTGTCTGACGGTGACTATCAAATGCTCGCACACGGTAGCTGTAGTGCGTGCCTGAAGCAAGTCCCTGATCCGTATATGATTCTGTGTTACGTCCCATACGCGCAATAGTGCGCCATGCGCCACCTGCAATACGTCTCTGTGCCTCATAGGCATCCTCTCCTCTAGCATGATCTGACCACGTTAATTGTATCGTTGTTTGATTGAGAGTTTGTGCAACGAGGTTCTCAGGTGTGTACTTATCTTTTGATAATTTGGCGCGATTTTCCGATTCTTCGTTCTCCTCATCCTCATCATCACTTTCAGATTCACTGTCTTTACAATTTCCATTACTATTTCTGTCACACATAATAGCACCGTTTTCGATTGATTCTATTTGTGCATGTGCTGTAATCACTTGCACAAAAACACACACAAAAACCACACTAAAAATCGTAATGCTCTTTGCCCAAAAAGATTGATAAAAGAATTCTCTCGCTTGCATAACCTTATTATGCCACATAGCGTTTTTTTGACCAATACCCTCCCCTGTGGAGAGATATTATAGATTTGCATTTTGGATAGATAGTGCTATCAATTCCTCGATGGTTGTTTGTAAAGTAGAAGTATCTTTTTCATCAACGACAAAAAATTTTCCATTTATAAAAATTTGTCCTTTTCCAACGATACCAAAGCTGTCCGCCTCATTGCTTACAGCAATAAGATCATTTTCAAAATCTTGTTGTTGTACACATTGCGCAAAGGAATCTATATCAGGAATGCCAACTGTGTGAGCATAGGTCGCAAATAACTTGTCCCGCGTACTACGGTCTTTGTCTCGCCATCTACGATCGTTGTAGAGGATGTCAGCATATTGCACAAAAACATTTTGATCGTAAGCACAACCTATAGCAAGCGCTGCACCACGTGATGATGGTATGCCAGCAAGGGCGCTATTTTTATAGATGACACGGATGTAGTCTGGGTATTTCTCCTGTAGCGCACGCAGTGTTGTGTGGATTTGTGCGCATGAGTGACACGCAAAGTCATTAAAGAAAACAATTGTTACAGCAGCATTTTCTTTTTCTGCGCCTATGGCAATGCCATTCATAGTACTTGGCGCATCAATGTACATTCCGATTGGAACATCAATCGCATCAAGATCAAGACTGTAAGAGCCATCCTCCCGTGGCACAAAAAGAGCTGCTGCTTGTGTGTAAAAGCGTGTCTCTGCAAGTGTTTTTTCAAAAAAGAACTCTGGCACGTAACGTATGCCTTTTTGTCTTGCATAAGCACGTCCGTCTGATGTATCAGTATCTACAGTATGTGCTTCTAATGTCGGTATAAAACGACGTACTTGTGATAAAATTTCATCAGCAATATCGCATTTTTCACCACATTCGTGTGTGCGAAATACATCAACCACAACTTTTGGCTCATTGTATTTTACCCATGTTGCGCCATCATAGGAGACGACTTGCGCTTCGTTTAGTGCTCGTGCAGAAAGTCCTCGTTGTGTAAAAAACTGTGCACTATCAACAAAAAATGAGCCAATAGCAAGTCCGCTAATAAGGATGAGCCATGACGTGAGCTTTTTGACACGTGAACATGACTTACAGATACGTTTTTTTGCATAATTAATATTCTTGCTCATGGTCTTAGTATGACCTATCTCATCCTTCCCTTCTTCCAGTTGCATGACTTTAGTCACCGCAACTTCCTTGGTATGAAGGCTTGCTGTATCATTCTGAGCTGTCGTAGAAACTAGCGCACCATCAGTTCTCTTTGATGCTTTAGGTGCGGAATCCTGCACGACAGAGTTCACCCTCTTTTGAATGTTTTTATTTATGACAGCTGATGCTTCAAGTTTTTGATGCCTTCCTTTTTTCTTGTGCTTTGACATCTCAGTTTTCGTTAGGATTTATATGATCTTCTGCAGAAATGACTTCATTGACCCGATTCATCGCTGCACGAATAGCGCGACGTTCGCTGGCATCTACATCATAGATTGGAAATCGCGTGATGACTTGTGGGTCATTCCATCCGATATATTGATATTTTCCGACAATCGTTTTGAGCATGTAACCCCATGAAAACCCTATGATAAAAAGAAGTGTGAGATGACAAATTCTGCTCATGTTCATAAAAAAATCCATTATATATGCAATAGAGTATTTTAGCACGCTTCTATGGCACCGTCAATTATTCTTATCATAAGCCAGACCTACTACTAATTCAATGATTATATATTTCTCATATTCATTAGAATAATCCCAAAAAAAAATGCAAATGCATTCAAAAAAAATCCCCCCATGCATAAGATTTCTTGTGCATAGGGGGTAGGTTGTTTACT
>JAUZSW010575482.1:0-15166 GCA_034780735.1 Hyalogyrina grasslei
TATTTCTCTCATTTAAAGAGCTATGCGCCAAAACCTAACTTAACCGCTGGTCCAGATTCTCAAGTCCGTCTCTCGATCCAACCGGCCCTTTGCGGTGCCACAAAGGTGTCGGTTTCTTTATTTCGTGAACCTCGCGCTGGATCAGATCATTCCAATACAACGCATACTTCATAGGCGGTTTAAAAAACAACTCCTTAAAAAACCGACGCAAAGAATAGAACTTGGAGAGCAACCGAGTAAAAAGACGAATGCCATGCAAAAACTCCTCGGCATACCGTCGTCGCTCCCGCACAGCCTCCTCCGTCAAATTAAGGTTATTGCCGGTATCGACAAATAACGAAACCAGTTCATTGCAGACTAAAAAATGGACTCCCGCCCGATGAAGCGCATTGTACCAAACCATGTCGCCAATATTACGCCAACTCGTATCGAACAACACCTGCTTGTCGCGCACTACCGATGCCCGCTGAAAAGTCGTTGTCGTCATGCCCACGCAACATATGCGAGAAAACAGCCGATACGGATTCAAACTCCGGCGATGGCAGATGTAGCCCCCGGAATTATCCACCACAATCATGTCCGCCAACACCACATCGGCCTTTTGATGCGCCTCGAAAAACGCGGCAATGGTCTGCAATGCGCCGGGAAGATATTGCTCGTCGCAATTGAGGTGGGCAACCACATCCACATCGGCGGTCACCCGCTTCCAACCGCGATTAATGGCATCGTACATCCCGTTGTCTTTTGTGCATTCATAACTGAACGCATAGCCGTTAGCGGTCAGCTCGAAGCTATTGGCCAAATGCTCCGCGAGAAACTCGCGGGTCCCATCGATCGAACAGGCATCTTGGATATGGTGATGAACCGAGGTCGAGCGATCCGCTACTCCCTCCACCTGATCGCTGACAGACGCAATGCATCGCTTCAGAAAACCAAGCTGATTAAAGGATGGAGTAACAACGTAAAAATGCACAGAACATCAATCCCGTTGCGACGCAACGTAGGAGTCGTATTGAATTAGATCCTTCCCGGAAAGCATTCGGTCGAAAAGCTCCTCGTAGAACGAAGTTACCCATTCCCAGTTGTAATAGTTTTCAATGCGCGAACGAATCTTCCCCCGATATTCATCCACCACACCGGCATCATCAATCAGTTTTTGTAGGATCTCGGTTAGCGACTCTTCGAGCCGATCCTTATCAAAAAAACAACCACAATCACCGATCACTTCCATATTTACTGTCGAATTGCGAACGAGCACACAATTGCCAAATCCCATCTGATCCAATAAAGCCGGTCGAGTACCATCGATCCCCGCCGGTTGAACATACACATAGGCATGCGAACTCAACTGCTTATAGTCCTGATCAAACGCATAGCCGGTAAATACAATCCGATCATCATCGGCCGCCAACTCCCGGATCGATTTATTAAACTCATCGGCATACGGGGCATCCCCGACAATCACCAGTTTCTTTGTCGTCTCCAGCTTCTTGAAGGAACGGATCAACAGGTCGATGGCGTTTTCCGGAACAAACCGCCCGACATAGTAAATGTATTCATTCGGTTCGAGCCCCCACTTCTCCAGCGACTCCACCCCCTCGTCCTTCTGGATATTAGCCCCATACGGAACAAAGATGGTTTCATGATCGTACAGCTTGCGATAGCGCTCCAGAATGCCCTTGGCATCGGCAACCACCACATTGGCACACCTACACGCTACCTTCTCGCACCATTTTTGATACTTCACCGCAAAGCCCGACCATTTCTCGCGGGCCCAGTCCTCGCCATCCACATTGATCAGCGTCTTGGCGCCTACCATCCGCGGAATCCAGACCAGCGGACTGTTGCCGACAATACAATAGTAGACAATATCGTAACCTTGAAACAGCGCATGCAACGACGACAATCCGGTGTGCACAATCGTATCCAGATGCTTGGTCGGGATCGAGGGCAGCGAAACAATCCGTACGCCTTTATATTCTTTCTTCACATCCTTAATGAAATGTGAACGGTTATAGACCGTCACCTCATGGCCCCGCTCGGCCAACCGCACCGCAAACTGCTCATAAAACTGTTCAAACCCGCTATAACGAGCAGGAATACCGCGAGAACCTATTAATGCAATTTTCATTTATCTGTTTAAACCCCTATACGAGCAGTGCCAACTAAACGTGTAGCTTAGCTCTACTTTTTAAATTTTCTTCCTATTGAACGAACTGGGGCAACGAGATTTAGCACGCTCCCTCCTGCTCCAGCAAGACGTCTTCGTAAAATTCGTCGTTGTTTCCAAACCCAAGCAACATTGGACAGGAATGAACCTTTTGCCTTCAAAAAACAATGAACCTGAGATCGCCCAATCAGTTGCACAAACGCCATAAACTCATAAAGAATGTGGAACGGGAAATATAACAACAGACGTACCGTTGGCATATTTACCCAAAACAGAAATTCGATATTCCGTCTCAAATGATACGTATGAAAATCACTCTGTTGCTTTCCTGTTGCAGATCCAACATGCCACCCAATTGCTTTGGCAGCATATGCCGTACGATACCCAAACATTCGTAATCTAAGCGCCAGATCATTATCCTCATAGTATGCAAAATACTTTGAGTGAAAAAGGTCTCCCAGAGTTTCAATTGCAGACCTCTTATACAATGCGGCTGCAGCAACAGCACCAAATGGCTTGTGATCTAAATGATTAAATGAATCCGCTGTTTCCCCTATCCATGTATGCGCAGAACCATTGAAAAACATTTCAAAGCCGGCAGAGTCGAGCAACTCAGGTTTATTCGTTTGAAGAAGTTGACACGCAACACTGCCAACATTATCAGCTTCTGCTGCTGAAAGCATTTCTGACAGCCAGTTTTCATCTAATTCAACATCATTATTAACTAGAGCTATAAATTCCCCGGAGGACTGTTGAAACGCAATATTATTAGCTTCGGAGAAACCAGAATTATGCCCAAGGCGGATAAGTTTAAAAATATCTGAATCTGAAAATTCCGAAAGATTGTCAGATCCGTCTTCGGACCCATTATCGATCACAATAACTTCAAAATTTTGGCAGGTTTGCCTCTTGATGGAATCAATGCATGTCCTAAGCATATTTCCACCATTATAGTTCACGATTAAAAAGCTAGTTAACGATGACGTTGCCATTAAATATCCTCTGAAAGAATAGAAATAAATGATTTTGCATATTCTTCTGGTGTATATTTCCGAGAAAATTCACAGGCCTTCTCGGTGTTAAAATTTACCCCGTTAGAAATGCATCTTGAAAAAACCTGCGACAAGGAGGCTTCATTACCAGAATCTATAACTTCCCCTAGCTCATACTTCTTTGTTGTATGTCCTACCCAACCGATATTTGTAGCCAACACCGGCAAGCCAAAAGAGGCCGATTGCACCAAAACCCCACTTCCTCCAACATGCCGTGAAGTATAGAGGAGCAACATTACATCAGAATCAGAAAATAAGTTGGTGACTTCATCATTAGTGACAAAACGATCCTCGAAGGAAACCGTTTCATCATTTATTGCTTTAAATGTTTGATAAATACTTGCCCGGTCTTCTTCCAAACAGCTCCCGATCACCTGAAGCCTCGCGTTCTTCCTAAGGTCAAACGGCACATTAGACCATGCTCTCATGACTGTACTGACACTTTTCGCCTCAGAGAGCACACCAAATAACGTGAAGCACATCTTTCCAGAGGATTTCACCTTCCCGTCAGGAACCGATATTCCTGGCGTGATCAATTGGCGTGACCTGATCTGACGACGCTGGCACCAATCCACCGCACCTTGATCCTCAAACAAAACCTCGGAAATAAAACCAAGGCGACAAAAAAACATAGACATCCAGTTTTTTATCAGTGGTGCATAATATTGTCGCCCTCGGTACAACTGATAAGGGTATCCCTCCGAGCGGTAATGCATGATTGGACGAAAAAAAAGATAAAGGATTTTATTTCGCAATGAAAAAGCCCGAATTAGAGGAGCAAAAAAACACAACAAATCGCCCTCTAAGACAATGACTTTATCATAACGGTTACCACGCAACTCAGTTATTAAATACATGAGCGCTGAAAATCGACTCTTCCAACTAGACATGCTATCGAGAGTCTTAAACGTACGCACATTAATATACGCCTTAACCTCATCCAGAATACCAGAAAGATCTTTTTCCACCTTATCCGATATTAAGACTGTAATGCGTTGCTCTCGCGTCTTACAGAACTCGGAAAAAGCATTCGATTTAAGCAATAATTCGAGGCTATTTATGCTGTGCCCATGCGAAAACATTTCAAATAAAAGTATATTTTTCATTTCTTACCCAGCGCTTCTTTCCGAACAAAGCTCGAGGAGATCCTGTTGATTTCAACATGAATAATAAAATATCAAGTTTAAGATTGGATGCCATCGCGTAAAATCCTTCTTAAACATTTTGCAGGATTCCCACCCCAGATTTCATCATCAGGAACACCTCTAGTAACTACCGCTCCAGCAGCAATAATAGCGCGATTCCCAATTGTTACGCCTTTCAAAATTATTGCATTTGTTCCAATAAATACGTCATCTCCAATACGAACAGGACGTGTTCCTATATGCTCGGATTCATTTTTAATTCCGCGACACGAAACGTCCAATGCATGAAAATCATGATCAAATATACGGACATTCCCCCCAAGCAAGACGCGTTTCCCAACGGAGACTTTAGTTCGAGCCGAGATGACTACTGCGGAGCCCCCTGTGCCGTCCCCAATCTCGATCACCCCATCACCGACCGTCTCCAGCAATACAGGATTTGTTAAACCCACCCGGTTATTGCGCCAACTGGCCACCAAATTCACTCCTTGGCCGATACGGATGGAACCAGCTAAGCGAGCCTTGAAATGACAAACTCCTGCGGTCTTGAACCGTTGTCCATAGGTGCATCCCTGCAGGCGGAGAGACAACCGACTTTTGAGAGAGGAAGGAACCCACTGTAACTTCGCGAGAAACAAATTCCAGGCTGAATAGGCCACATTTCCTAGAGCCCTTTTCATGACTTCCCATCCTCTGAAATAATTCCATTTAAGGCATCGATCCCCAGAGATGCGCTGTTGCGCCAGTAATCCTCCGAACAGCAGATCAACAAATGACTCCACACTGTATTCCGTGCCAAATCGTGCCGGATTCGTTTAACACAATTCCCCATCCGCCTATCGTAGCCCCAAGGTTGCTCCTCCAGAGAGATCCGGAGGCTCTCCGTCAAAGCTAAAATATCGCCCGTTGGAGCAAGCGAGCCATACTGATAGCGCCCGATCAGCTCCTGCGGGCCTGAATTATCATAACACACTGGCCATAATCCCATTGCCAGAGCCTCTTTAAGTGCTGTTGGCCCCGTGTCCTGATAGGAGGGCAACAAGAAAACGGGACTGTCCTCATAGAGTGCAACAATTTCATCGGGACTCATTACCCCACACAACTGCACACGATTCTCAACCCTAAGTTTTTTCGTCAATTCATTAATCTCTTGAAGATAATCGGTTTCACCCCGACCAACACATAATAACGTCCAATCATTGGAAGATGCTCCGGCAAAGGCCTGCACTGCATCTTTAATCCCTTTACCCGGCGCCAGATTTCCGAGAAATATGATTTGTTTTTTTTTCTTATCGCCGACTTCCACCTCTAGAAACTCATCCCGCAAAGGATGATATACAATCCCGACTCTACCCTTCGTGTATTTTTTCGTTTCTTGTGCGGAATAATTGCTCTCAGCCAACAGCCTTGTGGCCTTCCGCAATACCAACTTCTCATTCAGAACCCCAAAAACCAGCGGCAAAGTCTTCTTCATATGTGAGAAATAACTGGAAAGGTGCCCTTGAATTTCAACAATGCTCCGCTTGCTATCCAGTGCGAGAGCATTAGAGCTAAAGCCCGCCTCCGTTCCCCATCCGAAAACCCAGTCCGGCTGAACCTGTTGATGAATGCACCGAAACCCAGGGAACCAGTTTTTGAAAAAAGTATAAGCTGAACCGCGCGGATAAGGAAAGAGGTGAAACGTAGCCCCGCGGTAGTCAAACTCGAGGGGTTCAGAAATATTTTTTGCGGGACAGGCAATATGCAATGCCACATTCGCAGGCGGAGGTAAGTGCCCCATTACCCAAGACCATGAAGCATGCGCCCCGACATCCTGCCCGCCAAGTGCAATATTCTGCACCTCTAGCGGAATCCCACAAAGCCAAAGGAGAGTAATTTCTTTAGGTATCATTCTTCCCTTTCAGAACTCGATTGTCGAAGCCCATTCTCTACTGAACCCACAGCAATCTCGTTTTTTTTTAACTCCCTTCCTTCCATATATCGTCTAATCAATACCATCTGAATGGTAATCAAAATAAATTCGGGCAACGCTCGTGTAATCCCTCCTCCGCCCCAAAATGCAACTACCAACCAAATACTATATAAGGAAAGTACAATAAGATATCGTCCTGCCAAAGAGTCCTGCCGCACCTTAATCCCAAGCAAAGCCTCTTTTATAATCACCTGAATATGAAAAAGAATCATACCAACAAAACCCAGAATACCAAAATCCAACAAAACATCAAACACACCACTATGATAACCATGGTTGCTGTAGTAATATAAAGCCATATCCCCACTCATCCTAGCCATACTCGAGAAGGAATAAAGGACTTCGTCTAATGACATCAAAGCACCTCGCCCAACCCATAGATAGCGTGGTAAATTCTCTACACATTGGCTCCACAACTCAAAGCGCCATTCGGTCGAATGCGTCGCGCTGTGCAAGGCCAGATGAGAGATATCAATACCCGGGAGAAAAGCAACAGCACGCTGGGCGCTAAACGGAAGCATCGGAGCAGCTATATAAGCAAACACAACCATCGCCACGCCCATTGTGGCCATCAACAGAATGGTCTTCATCTTGGATTTGCTGATGATCAGGAAATAACCACCTGTAACAAAAAACAACCCAATAAAATACCGACGAAAACCACTCTTCAATAGTGCAAATACACAAATAACCCACAACAACCTAACAAGAAATAATAAAAACCTATTTCTTGGGCGAAGAACCAATGTTAGCGGAAGAAGAGAGAGAGAAAAACCAACCAATGTCTCAAATCGCATTGTTCCTAGCGTATCAGCCCCATCAGTGGCGTTTACGATCCTCTCTACGGAAAAGGAAAAGAAATGTGATAACCAGGTAAACTGCAGTCCAGCCATCGAGACAAAATACTGCACCAAAAAAGGCAATGTACCGGCGATACCTAACCCAATAACCATAAATTTAATATCCCGATCGTTCAAAGACATATCAGTCATCGCAAAATACAACAATACAGGAACCATCATCGTTACATAGGTCATCCCCCCAATGACACTTCCCCCGAGAAATGCAAATCCAAACCCACGAACCGCAGCGGTTATAGTAAAAGCGGCTGTAAAAATTAACAACCCAACTCGACCCGTTCGCATTGATTTTTTTTTATGGGAAAGCACTCGCCCTACGACGAGAATTGCAATCAATAACAATAACAAGATAGGCGTAAAACTCGCCCCCGAGGCCAATGTAGGCATTTTAATGCGCGCTGCATTCACAAAAAGAGCAAGCATCAGCAAACTCTCTGGGCGAGTAAGAAAGCGAGCAAAAAGAGGTGCTAGTGAAAGTGCCATGCCAAGGACATACATCCCCGATCTCACCGAAAATATGGCAACAAGCAGAAATACGGCAATAACGATACCTTGCGTAAGAATACGAGATAGCGACATTTGAGATAGTGAAGATTTTTTATTCGCGTTCATAAATGAATATTCCGCCCTGAAAAGGTTTTTAAAAACCCTTCTGTATTAAAATCGCTTATGGTCATAAAATTAACATCAACGAATCGTCTAAATCCAAATTAGGAAAGAATTGTTCTAGGTCCTAAAATTTCCCGAAGTGAATCATCTGCTGTAATCCGGAAATCCTCGCACCACAACTGTTTAAGCAAGGTTAGTTGAACATCCTGCCGATGCATAAGCTCCGGCAAATCTACTTCACTCATTTTATCCGTACATTCAATTTCGGCTGAGCCACCCTTGTAATTAGCGCTATAGCCTCCCTGATAAAATGTAAATCCAGTAATGTATAACTCTGCAATATCGTGACTCAAAAGATCGATAATCGCAGTTGTTCCTGTATTCGGGGTGGAGTTCAATGAGCGTACTAATTTATTCCAAACAGCGGGCGGAAGAATACGATATCGGCAAATAACTTCTCTTTGGATAAAATCTAAATTATGCTTTATATAACCCCGTTTATTGGGAAAGGCGGAACACAAAAACTGCAAGTTCCAGTCATCCACCAATGCTGCAAAATCTCGTCTCTTCTCCTCAATCATACAATGGTACAAAATATCCGTTCGCACCCCGACATCTGCCTTATGTTGCTCGGGGATAGGCAGTGCCTCATTCACCCGGACAACAATGTCGAACGATTCAATAAAATCATGCTGTGCGGAACCATCGATTGAAGGCGCAGGGCCAACAATCACAACCCGCTTTCCGTCAAGATACTTGGCATATTGAGAACAAATCCCCTGATACTCTTTTCGATAGCTTCGCCAAGTTTCATTCCCGCGGATACACTTTAAATGCACCTTAGCCCAATCCAAATTACGTTTAATTCGCCGAAGATATACGATTCTCTTTAAAAAAACTTTCAGCATTCTTTATTCCACATATTCTGGTTCGAAACAGCGTTTACACTTTTCATCATTCCTCACTCATCATCTCCAAATAACCTCATGGTCTCCTGATTGTGTAACCAGTTATCGCCCGTATGACAAATGATGTCATAGATATAATTATCAACTTCAGCTTTGTATTTATCGCGCATAAGCAACTTAAGCTGTTCGCCCACACCCGAGATATCGGCATTGTTTAAACCTTTCTTGCGATATTCAGGGTCAGGCAATTCCACCCAAATCACACGCATGCGTTTTTCATAGGGAGCCATATGCGCCAGTTTTTTATCAACCTTCCACTCGGCAATATCATCTATTTCATAAATTGCGCGAACCTTCTGGTCAAACTCCTGTTCGCTGTATTCATAGTCTGTAGACTTCACCACCTCGTACGGAATATCCTCTTGAATCTCATCAAAAAAGTTCGCAACCGGAGGCCATAGGATAATCGAAAAATAGAGCCCCTTTTTCCAGAAAAGTCTCTTCCGTTGCGCCTCAATCAAGGCGCATTCAGCATCAGAGAATCCGTTCTTACGGAACCAATCCAATTCAAAGGAAACTGGACCAGCCTCCTTATAGTGCACTCGAACCGAAACCGCTGGCACATCAAAATATAAAGCGAGTGCCAACCGATGCGAACCGTCCAACAGATATCCATCACGCGTGACATCCAATGCGCTCTTCCAATCAAACCCGTGCTGACTGACTCGTTCAATCAAATGCCGAAAGCGTTCCTCATACCCTTCGGGCGCTCCACGCGCGGCCTGCATCTTTTCATACAACTCAAACCCGAATTCATTTTTGCCGAAATAATTTTCCACCGCCAAAAAACGAACCACCGCATCATAGCGACTATACTTGCATTCTATATATTCAGCAGAAATCAGACTTCTGGGAGAAATCGCAACCTCATACCGACCAGAAACAAGAGGATGCAAAAACCAGCCTCTCCGCACACGGTTAACCCGAGAGACCATACCGGGAAACTTAAACGCTATTTTCCGCAGAACCTTTTTTATCAGTGTCTTCATACTATCACTCATCCTCCAACTCTACCGGCAGAGCTACACCATACCGACAAGCTAATGACACGTCCCACTTATCTTTATACCTCTTAATGCAATTGAGATGATGGGTTTTGTCCGGATTGTCACGATACTCAAAGAAGCGGTACAATAATTCTACGCTCAAATTAGGCACAAAAAATGAGCCAGACAGCACCTTATATTTCAACAGATCAGCTTCAAGCCCTCTCAATCCCAAATCAAATATACAATCAATTTGGTAATGCAA
Source organism: Hyalogyrina grasslei (assembly GCA_034780735.1). Lineage (NCBI taxonomy): Eukaryota > Metazoa > Mollusca > Gastropoda > Hyalogyrinidae > Hyalogyrina > Hyalogyrina grasslei. Next base: position 10,028 of record JAUZSW010575482.1, read on the forward strand.
AATACCACACCATAAAAAACGCATCTTAATACGAGCATCATTTCGCCGAACCTCGACCCCATAGCACCAAGAACTTTTTTTTTCGAATTGCTCAATGCGTGAAACAGCTTCAGCAAAATCCTCTTTTGAAGCCAAAACATCCAAATCTTTACCGATCGGATAACTGGCAGGAAAATCAACAGGCATATAGGGAACATCCGATTTAAGAATCACATACTCCAGCCCGTTGAGCTGATCTAAGAATTCCGCAATCGGCAATCGCTCTTTCTTCAGCACTGCAAAATAAATGCGCTGAAATCTGCACAGCAACGCAAGCGCCTTTCCTTTTACTCGCTGTTTCAAACTCATTTTATGAACAATCCTTTCAACTGCATCACTACCTGAATTTTTTCATCCCTAGAAAAACAAAAGGCACCGACACACACCACTTGCACCAACACACAAAATACGGTCTTTACAGCTAATCCAAAAAGGCCAGCAAACTCAATCCACTGTAAGCCCGTCCAAGCAATTGCTCCAGCAATCAAAGACACTACTAAAACCTGCAGGAAATAACGATACCCTCCACGGAAGCTGATACCTGTCCGGCGACAATAGACCGAAAAGAAGGCCATATCTCCCAGCACCAAGTTAGACAGAACCGTCCCCAAAATCGGCCCACCCACTCCCAAAGGTTTTATCAATACAATGCTGATCAGCAGATTCAGCAAAATCTTCACCGTAGCCAACCCATTAACCAACCGAACGCCACCTGCTGCCTTACACACATTCGCACCGACCCCGAGACAGGCAAACACCGGAACTAATAAGAAATATTGAGCCCAACGAACGGTCTCTATAAAATCCGCCCCAACCCATAACATGATAAAGTCAGGAATACACAGATAACCAATCACACAACTAGGAATCGATACCATGCTACGCACGCGCACCCCTTGTGACACTAACGTTTCTAACCTAACAAGATCCTTCTTCGCTCCCAACGTATAGGTCGCAGGCACAATAGTACGCATGAACAAATCTGCCACTTGCTGAATTATTTGAAAAGGCTTTGATGTAACTGCATAAATAGTTACCGCCCCCATCGTCAACAGCTTCCCTATAATCAAGGTATCTATCTGAATAGAAAATAAACCTACAACTGCCGCATAAAACATCCCGAAGCTAAACTTATGCATACGTCGGAGTTGATGAAACTTAAAGCAACTTGATCGCCAGCTGATCTCTGGTACATATCTTCTAATCAACACAACCCCGTAAACAGAGCTAAAAGCCAGAAGTCCAGCCGTTACCCACTTAATCAGCACAATATCGGCGGCATAATAAACCATGCCCAACATAACGACAGACTGTGCTCCCGTCTTAAACGCATTTAGGAAGCTCAGTTCTTTGATGCGCATACTGGCATTCAGCACCACATCCACAATCCGTAACGGCCACATGACGACGCAGAACAGGGCACTGATCTTAAGCAACTGTATTGCAATCAGCTGATTTTCAGGTTGGATATTGAAAAACTCGACAATGCTAGAGGCTCCGAACCAAAACATTCCACCCAGCAGCAGCCCAATAAACAGCAACAACCCAACCCCGGAAACCACCACTTCGGACAGCTCATTGTGATCCCCTTTGACCCGAGCTTCAGCGACGTATTTCTGCAGGCCCTGCGTAAACCCGAAGTCAAAGACATTGAAGTAGCCGAGTACTACATTCGAGATTATCCAGATCCCGTATAGTTCCGCCCCTAGGTTTTTGATAAATAGAGGTAGCACCAGCAGATTGATGCCCATCACGAGAACCTGCGCGACAGCCGACCAAAGGGTGTTGGTGATGATAAGCTTTTTGGTTATCTTCATATTTTTTTCTAATAACCCTTCTCAAAAGAGAAGCGCCAAAAACAAACACAACTAGATCAAGGCATTAGCCGATCCATGGAATTCGAACAAAAATCACCGTTTTGCAAGTCCGCTTAGTGGCTTTCTGTCATTCGTTGACAGGCACAGCAACTTGACTACAAGCCACTGCCCCGCCAACCTAAGAACCATCGCCAATGGTTCCAAAACCAACCATTACGCCTTGGCACGATATTTCAACTTTTCCCGTTGCACGGCTTCGACATCGAGCACCTCGCTCTGCTTAAAAGATAGCGACTTATGCACATTACGGAGATCACGGGAGAGCTTGCGCATACCGTCAGGTTCAAGAGATGCCGAGTGGTCAGTCCCTTTCCAGGTGCGATCCATGGTGAAATGGCGCTCCACCCATTCGGCACCAAGAGTCATCGCGGCAACATCTGCCGCAATACCCAAGTGGTGACCGGAAAAGCCAATGGATTTAACCCGACCCGCAAAGGTATTGCGGATGCGCAACAGTTCATATAAACAAATATCTTCGAAGGCAACAGGGTAACCAGAGGTGCAACTGTAGACCACCAGATCCTTGGCGCGGTCACGTTCTTCGAAGAATTTAACAATATTCTCTTCCTCATCCTGCGTAGTCATGCCGAAGGAGAGATGTACTTCACCCGAATAGTTTTCACAAAGATAGCCGAGCATGTCCCAGTGCAGATTACAGGCGGACGGAATTTTAATCAGCGAAGGATTCAAAGGAACAATGTCTTTTGCAGAAGTCAGATCCCAAGTCGAGGTGCTATATTCAACCCCAAACTCTTCGCACCACGTTTTAAGCTGACGATTTTGATCCACATCAAACTCTAAAAACTCGCGGTGTTCTCCGTATGTTTCGCCATAGGAGTTCGCCGGATTCGGATGAGGTGCACTGTATTGTTCAGGAGTCAGCAGTTCTTTCGAATAACGCTTCTGAAATTTAACCACATCTACCTTACAAAACATGGCCGCCGTCATAATCATCTCACGGGCAATTTCCATATCGCCTTTATGATTACAACCGATTTCCGCGATCACCGTGGGGGCATACGCATGGATAAATTCACTTACCGTTTTTGTCATACTCATCATTTTATCCTCGTTAAATTAGGTGGTCCGTTATCGAACAAACGACAACCAACGACACAAAACAGTAAACCTGCTCACCCCAAACATTTAATCACTATTTCACACAATTCTCGCACGGCACCTTCGCCACCGTTGCGTTTCAATATCAGGTTTGATGCATCAACAGCTCCGCTGTAAGCATCAGCTGGAACAACACCAAACCCAGCAGCCTGCAGACACTCTGCATCGTTATCATCATTACCAACAAATACAACGGCGATTGGATCCATCGCATTTTCAGCACACCAGTTTTCAAAGGCCTCAATTTTTTTTTCACCCAACCCCTGGCGACATTCGAGCCCCAGCTTGTTACAGCGGGCGGCCACCACCGGATTAACCTCCGTAGACAATACTGCGATTTTCACACCGCTCTTTTTTAACAGAGCCAGCCCCCACCCATCGGAGCGATCACACCGCACCGACTCCGTTCCCGCTTCATCAACATAAACCTTGTTATTGGTGAATACCCCATCAAAGTCAAACAAGACTGCTTTGGGAACAAAGGGTATCGAGTTTATGGCTTTAGATTTTGAATTCTCATCCTGCTGACGCAGGAGCAATTCCTCTGCAATTTCAAGATCTACAGGCTCATCGATTTCAAAGCAACGCTCAGCGGGCATGTCACTCATAACCGTTTTCCCGAAAAAACGGTGTTTCGCTTCAAGAAACCCCGCAACCTTCATCACATAGACCGCTCCATTTTCCTGATATTGTGGCTCACGATCCTGCCGCCGAGGTCGAAAGAATTTATCATGATTAATTCCCTCTGCCGTCCCATCTGCCTTCTCTTTCCATATGAAATAATGGAAGTTTGTTACTGTTAAACAGGAATCTGCTTTCTCATTCAGTAGTTTCTGGATAGCGACATCAATATCTTCCGTAGCCGTAAGCGGTGAAGTACACTGCATAAAAACAACAAGATCTGGTTTAATAGACTTATTGCCTAATACTGTCAAAACATGAAGCAATGCACTTTCAGAACTCGCTGTATCATTTGCTAGATCAATGGGACGATCAATCACACTTGCCCCATATTGCAGGGTGACCTCTGCAATTTCAGCATCATCTGTAGAAACATAAACTTCCTCAATAAATATAGAAGCTCTTGCTGCTTCGATATTCCAAGCAAGCACAGGCTTTCCGGCTATTGGAATTACATTCTTCCGTGGAATTCCTTTGGATCCACCACGCGCAGGTATAACGGCTATTATTTTCATATGAGTATTCCAAAACCTCTTAGAATTATCGATTTATATATTTTTCACCCAAAGAAGGTGCTCGGTTGAAATCATACGCTAACATCAATGAACCACGCAGAAAAAAAAAACATTTGGAACTTTTTATACCCTTATCAGAAACATCGGCAACTAACTGTGACCTGCCCCCATCCATTGGACAGAACCTAATGAGAGTCCTTCCGGGTTAGGTTTCTTTTCTTTGGATGCTTTGCATCTCCTTCTTCTCCCCCCACCGGTCTCTGCCTGCTTGAGGATGCGGATGATCTGTTCTTCGGTGTAGCGCTTCTTCATGTCGAGTTTTCCTTTTTGTGTTTTACCACGAAAAACTCTCTTTAAAAACCGTCCAAATTTAAGGGATCAGGTCAACTGGACTCAAACAAATTGTTCTCGGGTATTTTCCCAAGAGCCGGAGCCGCAAGATCCTTTTCGGCTAAGATAGGTTCGGCACCCAATGCAGGCCACTGGACCCCAACGGCCGGATCGTTCCAAAGAAGACCATATTCATCGCCTGGTGTATAGAAGTCACCACATTTATACATAAAATCAACGGTATCACTCAAAATACAGAAACCATGGGCAAAGCCTTCGGGAACATAGAGCTGGTGGCCATTTTCCGCCGAAAGAATCTCTCCTACCCATTTTCCAAAAGTTGGAGATCCTTTCCGGATATCAACGGCAACATCAAATACTTCGCCACGAATAACGGAGACCAACTTGGCCTGCGGATGTTTCAACTGATAGTGCAAACCGCGCAAAACCCCTTTGGAGGAATGCGACCAATTATCCTGCACAAAGCGAGTCGTGATCCCGGCCTCCGCATATTGTTCATAGTGATAGGTCTGCATGAAAAATCCACGCTCGTCATTGAAACGACGGGGCTTGATCAA
>JAUZSW010576593.1:0-15130 GCA_034780735.1 Hyalogyrina grasslei
TCTTGATTATGCCACACCACAAGAAGTGTATGGTAAACTATTAGAAGCAAGTGTTCGGTTTAAAGATTGAATCCACCTATATATATATATATATATATATATTCTATTGACTTATACTTGTAATTGAATCCGTACTAAAACAAAGTTGGAGTTATTAACCAATAAACCTAGACTATACTCTCACTTTTGCAATTCTTCGAGTTTTGCATTTTTATAACTATACACATTCCCATATAGATTATTACCAAAATACCAAAAGTTTGTGAAGTACTTATTGTATTCATGAATCACAAGGCTACCACTGGTCAAAAGATAGTAAGCACGCGTCTATAGTACATGTATAAATCAGTGTTCCATCAGTATCTGTGCGATATATTTGTGCGCCAGAACGCACCACATCCTTGAGTACACGCTCATGTGGATGTCCATACCGATTATTTGCACCCACAGAAAAGATCACATCACGTGGTTTTATTTGTGTCAAAAAAGCTTCGCTCGTGGATGTATTTGACCCATGATGTCCTGCTTTGAGGACACTTACACGCTCCGTAAGCGCCAGCGTCTCTTCAATTTTTTGTGGCAAGTCACCACCAAAAAAGAACATCTCATTCCCAATTATAAATGTCGCACCAATACTCACATCATTTGCATCATCACTGAGTTCTGTCACAATGTCCTGTGTATATGGATAAATTACTGACATGATACCACCAGACGGAAGCGTCGCACGTGAACCTGCTGTCACTATACGCTCTCGCGTACCCGTACGTTTAACGCGAAGCATAAGCGCATCAAAAACATGTGTGTCTTTGCGAAGTCCTGTATGCCAAAACTCTCCCACATGGTACGCATCAAAAACCCCAATCAGCCCATCAATGTGATCACTGTCAGGATGTGTTGCGATAACAACATCGATTGTCCGATCCCAAAATGGTATTTGCTGTCCAAGTGCCTCCAAAAGTGTCCGTGTATCAGGACCACCATCAATGAGAATCTGATACGTCCCATCACTAATGAGAATTGCATCCCCTTGCCCGACGTTGAGAAATGATATTGTCGTCTCACCAAAGTGTGCAATCTGATACAAGATGACACTACAAAGAATAACAACAATCATTGCCACGAAGATAATGCCTATGATTATTTTTTGTTTATGCATATGGATAAGTATAGCGACGATAAAAATAATATGCAATGACACTCAATCCTATATAATACAAACTAGCAAGGAGTAATGAGAATGTCGTGATTGTAATTGTACTCCATGATTGTCCTGCAAAAAATGTGATGACATAGACTTCATAGGAAAGTAGTGCCTGTGCAAGCCATGCCGATGGTAACGCAAGTGGCGCCCAGATAAAAGGCAAGATTGCCGTAAGGAACGTTGCAAGCATTGTGATTGGCAAAATTGGAAGAACGAGGATATTTGTAATCAATGATGATGCTGAAAAAACTTCAAAGTGATACATGATAATTGGGAGGACAAAGAGCTGCGCGCTTACCGTCAAAAAAATCATTTCGAGTAAACCAAATGCTTTGCGTTGCTTAATTAAAACACGCTCAAAAATTGGATAGAAAAAAATAATACCAATAACCGCAAGAAATGATAATTGAAAACCAACATCCCACCGAAATTGTAGTGGGTTATAGAAAAGCATAGATGCGCCAGCGATAAGGATTGCACCAAAGGCATGTGCAGCACGACCATACAACACAGCAACAAGCACAAGTGTTCCCATTACGGCAGCGCGCACACCACTTGCAGGAAAACCAATCATCGCAACAAATACAAAAACTGCAAAAATCGCAAATATAATTGCATGTTTACGCCATGCACCAACAAAAATAACAATTGCCGTGACAGCAAGGACGATCACGCTGACATTGTATCCACTAACAGCAACGATGTGAGACATCCCTGTTGCTGCAAATGACTTTTGTAAGTCTTCACTCAAACGTTCATCACCTCCAAAAATAAGCCCGTTTGCAAGCGCTGATTCTGGTGCGCGAATATTTTGCGTGATATGTGACTCCATCGTACGTCGCAGCGTCGCAATTGTTGCAAGAAATCCCCTACTTCGACCAGTAACTTCATAAATAGGCTTTTCGCAAATATAAGAAATCTTTTTTGCAGCAAGATACATCGGGTAATCAAAGTCATTATACACTTTTGGCTGTTTCAATGTACATGAGACATTCACGATATCACCCATAACAATATCTGCATGTTTTGGAAAACGAATAAGTATACGTGTTTTATCAGAAATCAATGCTGGAGCAGAACGATACCATGACGAATTTTGTGGTGGCAAGATCACACGCGCAGTGTCATGAACTTCTTCGCCAGCACGCGCATATGACTGATAAAAGATGAGTGCTTTTTCTGTATGCCATATGCCAAAGACATATGCAATCAAAAGAACGGGAATCAGGATACTATACGTATGCTGTCGACCCAAAAGAATGACAGCAAGACCAGCTAGCGCACTCACAAAAATCATGATGTCATTACCAATACCGACCCACGAGGCGTATGTTACACCAAAAATTACACCTACAGTAGCGAAAAAGAGCCACTGTGATACATGAGGCCACTGTGCTAACTTTTCTTTATGCATTACAAGATGTTTATTCTACACACGTATACAAATGCTTGCTACTCAATAATACATCATATTACTATACGTTGCACTTTTTATGCAGATTAACATCCAATTTTAATGCCTTCTCCACACCTATCTGCAATGTTACATATGACATTTCGAGTAGGTATACAAAAATCTTTCTCACAATCTTGTAATAACTAAATGTACATTTCCTTTCGCCAATTGACTAAGTGACAACAAAAAAACAAAGAATGTAACAAAGGTTGCATCTCTCAAAAATACTTTCATATTATTTACAATAAAAATCCTCAATCGTTTTTGCTAACCAATCTACTAAATGGCCACAGCTTCTTTTACATTTATCCTAGACGTTACTGCATACTCCCACCCCTGTACCTGAAATGTGCCAGGATAAGAGTAGTATCCGCGTACATGATGACCAACAGAAACATCTGGACCTATATCATAAAGAATGCGATCATTTTCTTGATGACACGTGCCTTTACGTAAATAGTTCCAACCACTCAAATTACATTCATTAGTTCTTTGTGTGCATAATACACCATTTTTGCTTTTTTTGCAGAGTTGGTCTTCTTTATGCGCCATGAGGCACACGTCCAACCACCAGAGCTTCCGCCAGTACGTGAATAACAACTATAATTTTGAATGACAGCTACCAAGAAGACTCTCGTATACATTTGGTTTTGTATTTGTCCTTATTTGAGTGTCCTGCTACATCTCTTTTTTATTGCTAAGAAGTGTATCTTCCTCGTATCAATTATATGTTTAGAAAAATTACATAATAACAAAATCCTATACTACACAAAAAAATATTGAATACATCATACTTGTACGACACATACATTCAAGAACTACAATCGTGCATTGTCATCAATTGTCAATTTCTTTTTGATTGAGCGTGCGCCCCGACGCATAAGATCACGTACGCGACCCTTATTGCGCCGTATTTGTTTTTTGAGCTCCTCATCAATTTGATCAATACAACCATTGACACTATCAGCACTTGCGTCTGCATAATACACATTTCGACCATTATTGACCTGAACGCCCATATGAAAAATGTCTTGTTTATTCTGGTCAATTTCTACACGCGCTTGTGTAATCTTTGTCACTTCACTAATTGCCATAATCTTCCCATCAATATAGTCTTGCGATGCTTGCCCAAGCGTATCAATATTTTTGTGGTAATATTGGATGTTCATTTTATTTATATTAAGATATTAATGATAATAATTGTAATCACTTCAAAAACCAAGCATTGTCACCTCCTCTTTCAATTGTACACCAAAATGGTCTCGTACACGTGCTTTGGCGAGGCTTGCTAGCTGTATAACGTCACTTGCGCTCGCATCAGCCACATTGATGAAGTAGTTCGCGTGTGTTGTACCTGCCTGCACACCACCAATTTTCTTTTGTTCCAGCGCAACACGTTCCAAAAGCCACCCCGCTGGCACACGACCATTGCGACTTGCAGTGCCTTTATCATCCTCAAATGCTTTTTGTACATCCTTAGAGACTTCTGGATTTATAAAAAATGAACCAGCGCTTTTAATATTCTGGATGTGCCGCTTGTTGCGCTCATTGATAATATTATACATCTTGTCTTCAATGAGTTTTTTTTCACCTGTTTCAAATTGAAAAGTCGCCGCCAATACAATATAATCATGCGATTTTTTAAAGATACTTTTGCGATAACCAAAATCACAATCGTCGCACGAAATATCTTGGAGATCCCCTGTGGGGATATACAGGACTGAAACAGACGTAACAAAGTCCTTGATTTCTATACCAAATGCACCAGCATTCCCTCGCACAGCACCACCGACAGACCCTGGGATGCCCGTCATGTTTTCAGCACCAGAAAGCTCGTGTTGGGCAGCGAAAAGCAAGAGATCGAGGAGTGTTGTGCCCGCACCTGCAATGACATTGGTGCCATCGCGTACGAAACTCTTAAGAGCAATTTTGATAACAAGTCCTTGGTACCCATCATCCGACACAAGAATATTGCTCCCTCCAGCAAGAATCGTGTACGGCACATTTTTTTCTATTGCAAAAGCAAGTGCTTCACGCACTTCTTCAACATCCTCAACGACAACAAAATACTGTGCAAGCCCACCAATTTTGAATGTCGTATGTTCTTTTAGCGAAATGTTTTTTTTAATATTCATTGTATTTTTTTATCTAAAATCAATCAGTGATATACTCGTAGACTTTCCATATATCCCCTGCACCAAGTGTCAAAAAAATATCATTATCTGTAAGAATATCCTGTGCGTACGTTGCTAAATCCTCAATTGTGTGACGATACAAAGATTTTTCTGGACAAATCTGATTGATAGCACGCACGAGATCTTGCGAAGACACACCGCCCTGTTCTTCTCGCGCACTTCCATAAATATCAATCACAATGACATGGTCAGCATCGTCAAAGCTTTCTGCAAATTCTGTGAGAAGTGCCCTTGTCCGTGTAAACGTATGTGGATGAAATCCTGCCACAATTCTTCGTTTTGGATATTTTTCACGCACGGCAGACAGTATCGCACGCACCTCCTGTGGGTGATGTGCATAATCATCAATTAAAATCGCACCATGATATTCACCATGCAAATCAAAACGTCGCAAAGCGCCTGCACACGAAGCAATGCCCGTAGAAGCACCTGTCGTGTTTCCTGTCAAAAGCGTCGTAAGTGTAAATGCGGCGACCGCATTAAGTGCATTGTATCGACCGTGCAATTGTGTGACAATTTCATATTCTGTATCCTTGTACAACACAATAATTTTTTGTCCTTGCTCCAAGATATCCACGCTTTTCATCATGACATCGACACCTTTTGCAGACCCATACGTCACCACAGTCGCTTTTACAGAGTCCATCAGTGTAGATACGACATCATCATCACCATATGCCACGACATAACCATCTTGTGGCACACGACTAATAAACGCACAAAAGGTTTTTTTATAAGATTCAAAATCTACAAAAAAATCAGGATGATCGAAATCAATACTTGTCACGATTATGCTTTGCGGATAATACAGTGCTAATTTATCTTGATATTCATCAGCCTCAAGTACAAAATCGTTTCCTGCGCCTATCCGCGCACCACCCTCCCATCCATGCACAGGCGCACCGATAAGTGCGCTGGGATCACGTCCAGCGCCTACAAGCGCGTGTGTGAGGAGTAATGATGTCGTCGTCTTGCCATGTGTTCCACATACAGCATATGTTTTCATTTCTTGCGTCATTACGCCAACGGCTTCTGGATATGATTGCATCACTAGTCCTAATACCTTTGCGCGATGATGCTCTCTATTATTTTTTGCAAAAGCCGTAGAGTACACAACAGCATCAATATTCCCAGTAATGTGACTCGGATCAAATGTCGTATAAATCGTAATACCATCATTTATGAGTGATTCATGGTAAAACCCGTCACCGTCATCAGATCCAGAGACATTATTGCCTGTTGCAACATAAAGCCTTGCTAGTGCTGACATGCCAGCTCCACCAATACCAATCATATATATATTTTTCTGTCGCTGCATAACCGTATGTCAGAAATAATGTGTATACCTTCTATGAAAGCATTTGCATCACACCAGCTACAATCTTCTTGATTGCTTCTGGGTGATAAAACTGTTGGACACTTTGCGAAAGTTGTGTTCGAAGTGTTTCATTATCAAGACATTCTTCGATTTTTTCGATAAGGATATGTTCTCTGAGATTCATTTCTTCAATCACAACCGCTCCACCTCGCTTTGCAACGCTAAAAGCATTCATGTACTGATGATTATTTGCTGATCGCACAATCGGCACAAGTATTGAAACATTTGCATTTGCTGCAATCTCTGCGATAGAGTTCGCACCTGCACGCGATATGACAACGTCTGCAGCAGCATATGCATTTGCCATATCCTCACGAGAAAGAAATGGAACCGCAATATACTTATCGCCATGTGTACGAAATCCTGCCCGTGCTACTGCTTCTCGCACACCTTCAAAGTGCGTCACGCCCGTGACATGGATGATTTGTGCACGATGCAAAATCTTTGGTAAAATCTTGATAACGATTTGATTGAGAACACGTGCGCCTTGGCTACCTCCTATTACAAAAATTGTTGGCCAATCTGGATCAAGGTCCCATTTTGTGTAAATTGCCTTTGGATTACCCTCACGCATTGCACTTTGAATCGGATTTCCTGTCATCAATGCTTTACTTGCACGAAAATACCGCTTTGTTTCAATAAAAGAAAGTGCTATAAAGTGTGAAAATTTCCCGTTGATACGATTCGCCCACCCTGGCACAGCATCACTCTCATGCGTAAGCACGGGGATACGATAAATCCATGCAACAATTACCACAGGAACGGAAGCATATCCGCCTTTTGAAAAAACGCCATCTGGCATGAAAACAAGAAGATGCCACAGTGATTGCACAATACCTAACGGTACACGAAAAAAATCTCCAAAATATTGCAATGAAAAATACCGTCGCATCTTCCCTGTTGAGATATGTTTCACGGGAATATGTTCTGTCGCCATAAGCTCATTTGCCATATTGCCCATTTGAGCACGTGTGCCAATATAGAGAAATTCTGTATCAGAATACTGCTCACGTATTTCACGCGCAATCGCCGCTAAAGGGAATACATGTCCAGCAGTCCCGCCACCAGTAAGTACAATTCGTCGCATAACGTATTTTAAACAATTTTTTCAATTATAGTCATCCTGCATCTACACTAAGTATACACTGCTTTCGCATCTCTGGCTATCAAGATAATCACAAGTCTTTGCAAGGAATCTCTACAAAACTTCATCATTAAATAACCGTAAGTTTTTTTAGAAATTTTTTTTGCATTAATTTTTGACGTATACCTTAATATGGAAAGGATATTTCACAGAAAAAATAAAGAATCATTTATCACTGACGTGAATTTGTGAATATTCTTTACGACATACCCCCTTCTACTAGATGGTAAGAGCGTATTCAAAAAGTAAAAACCCATCATAGTTAAGACTACAATGGGTTTTTACTTTTCTTGAAAAAAATGTAGTAGCTAAACATCTACTTTTTCTTGATTTTTTTTCGGATAAATGCAGGGATTTCAAAGTCAGGTCCCTCTTCTATGATTTGTGTATCAACGGCACTCGCTGTACGTGGTTGAATTTTCTCATCAATAATCATTTTTGGTGCAAGAGATCTCTTTTTGAATGACGTTACATCATTTTGTTGTTGGACATCATCATCCGCAATATGCGTAACTTCTTTCTGCTGATGCGCTTGTCTTGTCGTATCATCAGGCGTAATGTCTTCCTGTGCTGTCACTTTTTTTTCTTCTTCGGTACGTTGTGCTCGTGAAATCAAATTTTCTGCACTCATCAAGTCCTGATCGTCATCAAATCCTGTTGCAACGACTGTAATCTGTACTTCTCCCTTGCTAACCTGATCATCTGTTACTGCACCAAAGATAACCTTTGCATTTGGATCAATTGATTCTGTAATAATGTTTGCCGCTTCGTTAATTTCAAGCATCGTCACATCTGTTGCACCTGTTACATTAAAGAGCACGCCACGTGCACCGTTAATAGAAAGTTCAAGTAATGGACTGTTCACTGCAGCCTTCGCAGCTTCTGCTGCACGATTTTCACCGGAAGCAATACCAATACCCATAAGTGCGCTACCGCTATTCGACATAATTGCACGAACATCCGCAAAGTCAACATTTACAATACCAGGCTTTGTAATCAAATCAGAAATACCCTGCACGCCTTGACGCAATACATCATCAACGATTTTGAAAGCATTGATGAGGCTTGTCTTGCGATCGATAATTGACAAAAGACGATCATTCGGAATTGTGATAATAGTGTCAACACGCTCTTTAAGGAAGTCCAATCCATCGTCTGCAATTGAGCGACGTTGTGATCCCTCGAAAGCAAATGGACGTGTCACCACTCCAACGGTAAGTGCCCCAAGCTCGCGTGCGATTTCAGCAACAATCGGCGCTGCACCTGTACCAGTACCACCACCCATTCCAGCAGTAATAAATACCATATCAGCGCCTTTGAGTACTGCTTGGATTTCTTCACGACTTTCTTCTGCTGCTTGACGTCCAACCTCAGGATTCATACCAGCACCAAGTCCTTTTGTAATACTCTTGCCAATGTGTACTTTATCTGCTGCGCGAGAATGATGTAATGCCTGCGCATCTGTATTGACTGCGACAAACTCAACGCCTCTCATTTCAGCATCAATCATACGAGAGATTGCATTGCCACCACCGCCACCTACACCAACAACTTTTATACGTGCAAATGTTTCGACATCCGTTTTGATTTCAGCCATGGATCTATATAGATTAAAAAATAAAACAAAGCTCTTATTATTGCATTGCTTTTTGTTTTTTGCTTTTTGCTTTTTGATGCAGGATTATTTTGACCCTGTAGTATATTAGGATACCATGGAGGCGAAGTCTCTGTCAAGAAACATTCCTTGTGCACTTCTGTTACGGGAGAAACCGATTAAATAGCTTTTTAATACCTGACACGATTGTCTGCATCCTACCAGACACGCCATGTGTCATCGCTTGCATACCACCACGCAAAAAGATACCGCCTTGAGTATTCTGTCCATAATGATTATACCACAATGTCAGGCCAATTGCTGTAGAAAATGATGGATCATCTACTTGATCCATTGTCCCGAGAAGTCCTTCAGCATGGCCTAAATGTACTGGTAATTGTAGCGCTTCCTTGGCAAATTCTACAATATGCACCATATTGGCACCACCGCCTGTCAAAACAACGCCCGCTGGTAGTAGTTGATCCTTACCAATCGCAATAAACTCTTTGCGTACAAATTCAAAAATTTCTTCCATCCGCGCAATGGTAATTTCGATGACATGGTCATGCAACACCGTCGCATTATCATGTTCATCAAATTCTCCAAGATTGATTTCGTCTGTACGCTTCACTGAGTCGTACATGACGCTTCCATATGTAAATTTCACCTGCTCAGCAACATCAATCGACGTCCGTAGACCAATTGCAAGATCTTTGGTAATAAAGTCAGATCCAATTGGAATAATTGCTGCATGAATCAAATCACCCTCTTCATAAATTGCAACGGATGTTGTACTTGCTCCCATAACAACAACAGCGACTCCCAGTTCACGTTGTTTCTTTGTAAGCACAGCCTCCGCTGCCGCAAGTGGTTCTACGACAAATTCATCAACTACAATTTCTGCACGCTCCATAGCAAGCGTCAAGTTTTTCACATGATTTGTCGGTGCTTCTACAGTCACAGCATCGACTTCCAAACGCATACCCCGTAAGCCAATTGGATCACTAATATTTTTTTGTTCATCAAGTTGAAATGTACGTGGAATCACGTGAATAACATCTCGATTTGCAGGAGCGATCATTGATTGTGCTGCATCGACAACACGCATAACATCATCATCAGTAACTTCGCCATCAGCACGCCCGATGACAACAACGCCTCTTGTCTCTTGAATAGCGATACCATTACCACCTATGCTCACAATAGCATTTCGTACATGTACGCCACTCATTGCTTCTGCCTTTTCTACTGCCATTGAGATAGCGTTTGTTGCATCAGCAATATCAATCACTGCACCAGCACGCATGCCCTCTGCAGGAACAGCTCCCACGCCCAAGATGCGAACGCTCGCACTTTCATCATCTTGTGCAGAAATAATGCATCGTACAAAAGAAGATCCAATATCAATACTCGTTATTACATTTTGCTTCATATGATTATAATACACGCTTTAAAACCTTTTGTATAGGGCAGACATTAGAGTTTATCCATAAAAATAGCAACGAAATCCACCAACAAAGGCCACAAGATGATACTTCCAACAACGGCCACGCCAGCGCTCATCACAAGTACAAGTGCTGCCGCAAGATCTTTGATAATTCTCGCATAAGGATGTTTGTGTGGCTTAAGAATATCAACAATACGCTCCAATGCTGTATTTGCTAACTCCATAGCAAATACCATGACAATCAATAAACAAACCACGGCATATTGCCATAATCGTGCACCAGTAACAACCATAAAAGCAAGGACACTAATTGCAACGTAGACCTCAATGCGAAAATTGCGCTCGTGTGTAAAAGCAAAGATAATTCCACGCCACGCCGCCCGCACACTTATCAAAAATGATGAATACTCCATATTTCTATTCTAAATAATCACTACAAAAAGTTTTTGCGACGTGTTCTTGCAAAGCAAACATTATTTCAGAATGTTTGTAACCTAAAAGATGCAAAATACCGTGCGAAAAAACATAGGCAAATTCATACATTGCTTCTACGCCCTGAATTGTAGCAGATTTTGCAATAAAATCCCAACACAAAACAAGCTCGCCTAGGTCCACCGTCCCATCTGTAGCATCAGAAATTTTGTATTTATCACTATAATCCCCAAAAGAAAGAACGTCTGTAGGAGCATCTTTATCACGATATTTTCTATTGATTACCGTGATAGCCTCTGTATCTACCAATGCAACGCTTAGAACGATCTCTTTATTCTGCAAAAACGTCCACGATGATGCACATGATAATGTCTCTTTGATGAGATAAATGACCTGACCTTCATTAAAAGGTGCTTGTGTATGTACTACAAAATCAAGATTGATGTATGGTCTTGTGTTCATAAAAAATTATGCTGAGAGATTGCAAGAGACGCACTCACGCACAAGTGTTCCGTCTGCATTCGCACCAACCTCTTTCATCACAGAACTCATGACCTTACCCATATCTTGAGGACTTGTTGCACCCGTCTCCTTGATGACACGTACGACGACTGTCTCAATATCTGACGCGCTCATTTGTGCAGGCAAATAGTGATTGAGGACAACAATTTCTGCTTCCTCTTGCTGTGCAAGTTCATCGCGTCCACCATCATGATATTGTTTCGCACTGTCTGTGCGCTGCTTAATTGCACGTTTCACGATGGCAATGATAGCATCGTCATTCAAGCCATCCTCACGCTTGTCAGTTGCAATCTCTTCATTTTTGATCATACTATCAAGCATACGCAACGTATCTCGCGTCATTGTGTCTCCACTTTTCATAGCATCTTTCAAACGCTCTGAGATTTCTTGTTTCAACATAATTCTTTTCTTACTAAATTATTTATTGCAAAACCTTGTACACGTTTTATCACAAGTACAAAAAGTATCACACACTCCACAATAACACTCAAGAAACAACAAAAGCCCTGAAAGGCTTTTGTTGTTTCTGTCATTACGACTCTTGACGCATTTTTTTCTTAAGCTCTTTTAGAGCACCATCATCAAAATGTCCGAGTTTTTTCAAACGGTCAATTTTCTTGCGAATACGTGTTTTATAAATCGCTTCTTGACGACGTGCATCCTTGCCCTTCGGCTTTTTCTCAAAACGATTACGACGTATATTCATAAGTGTTCCACTCTGCTGTACACGACGTGTAAAACGTTTAATCAAATTCTCCGTTGACTCGCGGTCATCTTTTTTGTATACATATACCATAAAAACACACTCCTTTCTAAATCATAAAAATTTTTACTTGATTACCTGCAATCCTTATAGGGAAAGCAAAAAAGTCAACAAGTAACACTATGTCTATAGCGTGTTCTCTAGTATACACGCAAGTCCTATTTTATGCAAGAGGCTTTCCGCCGAGGAGGTTCAAATGCATATGCATCACTTCTTGATTACCATCTTTACCTGTCCGCACAATCATTTGGTATCCGCTTTGCGAAATGCTCTGTTCTCGTGCAACACGTGGTACGGCACAAAGCATTTCTGCAAAAAGAGCACAGTCCTCTTCTGATACATCATTCATAGAAGTGATGTGACGTTTAGGAATAAATACGATATGCACAGGTGCTGCAGGATCAATATCCTTGAAACCGATGACATGCACACCCTGATAAACAATCGATGCTGGTAACTCACCTGCTACAATCTTACAAAAAATACAATCATTATGCATGGGACATGCTTAATTATTTTTTAGTCTTACTCCTCATTTCCTTTTTCGCTTTCTTTGGTCTTCTTCCTTTACTGACCTTCACTGGTGTCTTGAATGCTTTTTTGACTGATGTGATTACGTTTTCACGCAAAACGGTCTCCTGTGTTCCATTAACCATATTTTTCACAATGACAGTACCATCAAGAGCCTCCTTTTGCCCCACGATCAATGTCACATCCACACCGATTTTATTTGCTTGCCGTAGTTGCGCCTTAAGATTGCCCCGACCAAAGCTTTCTGCTACAAGGATGCCTGCATTTTCAATATCTGCAAAAATTTTGAGACTTTTCTTTTTAGCAAGGTCACCAAGTTGTGCCAAATACACACGAGGATGTGGCGGTTGATACTTTTTTGCTTTCAACCGTTTCATTTCGATAACAAGTCGATCAATACCAAAACCAAAACCAATCGCTGGTGTTGGTTCACTGCCAAATGACTCAATCAAACCATCATATCGACCACCACCACCGAGAGCGTATTTTTTACCTTTCTCATCCGAAGCAAAAACTTCAAAAACTGTCCGTGTATAATAGTCCATCCCACGTACGAGCTGTGGATTGATGACGTATGGAAGGTCGAGTTCATCCAAGTATTCCAAAAGATTTTTGAAATGCTCACGCGACTCTTTATCAAGGTGATCAATCGCTTGCGGTGCACCAGCACATACTTGCAAGGTCTTGTCGTCTTTAGCATCAAAGATACGCATCGGCGTCGCCTCAATCATATCACGATAGCGCCCTGGCAGTTTACTACGTTTTGAATTGAAATAGCTTCTGAGAAGTTCTTTATATTCTTCACGTGACTCCTTTGTACCAATTGAGTTTACGTGAAATTGAACGTCATGAATCCCCAACTTTTGCAACACGCGTAATGCAATTTGGATGACCTGTGCATCGAGAACAGGATCCTCTTCACCAAAAATATCATAATTTGCCTGATAAAACTCTCGATAACGTCCCTCTTGTGGTCGATCATATCGATACACTGATCCCATTGAGAACAGTTTGACAGGCTTTGGCATAACTGTCATACCGTGTTGGATATAAGCACGAGCGATGGAGGCTGTCATCTCTGGTCGCAGTGCTACGTGATCACGTCCCTTTGTGATAAAACTATACATTTCTTTATCAACAATATCTGTGCCTGCGCCAATTGGTCGCGTAAAGATATTTTCATACTCAAGGATTGGCGTGTCGATACGACCAAATCCATATTCTTCTGCTTCATACTCGAGAACTTTGCGTGCACGTTGCCAATACTGTTGTTCGACTGGTAGCAAGTCCCGCATCCCACGTACTGACTGCATAATCATTGGTTCTTCGGTGATAACTTTCTTTGCTACAATAGATTTTTTAGTTATTTTTTTAGTGACTTTCTTGCTACCTTTTTTTGCGACCACCTTCTTTTTTTCTGCCATAATCTCTCAAAAATTAATGATTGAACTATTAGGAGCACTCTTCTACAACACTAAAACACAGTAAACTTTCCAAAAGGAAATGCCCGTAACAATACCTTACCAGTAATTGTCGAACGATCAATTGGTCCAAATACACGGGAGTCACTACTCGCACCACGATTATCACCAAGAACAAAGTATTCATCCTCTGAAACAGCTGTCTCCAATGAACCATTGGTTATACGGCCATCTGGAAGATAGTCCGCCTCATGCAAAATATATCCGTCAGGATGTTCTTCATTATAAATCGTAACATGACCATCACGCACACGCACTTTTTCACCAGGCAATCCGATAACACGTTTAATATAAAAATCTGTTTTCCCTGGAGCGCGGAAGACAATTACATCACCTCGATTAAAGAACTTACGAGGTTCGATTGTAAAACGATCATGAAAAAATGAGATATTTTTATACCCAAGTTCATTGACAATCAGGTATTGTCGCTCATGAAAATTTGGTTCCATACTGCTACCACGGACAACAAATGGCTGGAAAAGAAATGCACGAATAGGGATAATAATAATGAGCGCCAAAACAAACATCTTGATGACTTCAAAGATAAATCCAATCATACTGTCCTGCTGTTTTTGTGGCTGTTGCGTGTCGTACATCATAGTAAGGTGTAAAGTTTAAACTATCTACTCAATAACATTTTTTACAAGAAACAAGACAATTATATCATTTTTCAAGGCTAAAAACAAGCCCCTTATTTAAGCGCTAAATTATACCAAAAAAACATACCACATTTCCCAAAAAAAAGAAATGCACAAACACTAAAGTCTCAGGACTTGTTACTCTAATAATTCTTTCTCACCCCATTCCACCCCAAAACAAAAAAATCCCCCATGCATGAGATTTCTCTTGCATCGGGTTCGTGTTTACCACACCTCGTGTGTGGTTGGTGAATAAAAACGCCCTGTCCTCATAAGAGAACAGGGTTATACCTGACAACAGAGTGTTCTCTATTGTACCTGATTGTGCATTGCACACTACAGGAT
>JAUZSW010577704.1:0-15116 GCA_034780735.1 Hyalogyrina grasslei
AGGATTTCTTTGAAAATACGGATAAACACGTATCGTCATTGCGATCATTATTAGCTGAAAACTTTCAAATCATTGATGGCAGTATGGGGTATTCTTCAGTGAGATGAGTATAGCTACTCCTGATTCTAAAACGCCACGGGTATATTCTAAAAATGGGAGGCATGGACAAAATTAATTATGTACTAATAATGGCTGTGCTTGTAGCCTCGACCATGTTTGAGTTGGACGTAAATCTGGCTGCGTTACTTTTTATTGTCATAGCGGGTATTTTAGTATTATCGAGTAGGCGAAATGGTATCGTTTTTCCGCCCGTGAGCTTTATAGCCATAGCATATACACTGGGATATGCAGGACAAATATTGTGGCCGGAGCTGTATGGCTCTAATACTCTATCAAAATCAGAATTAGCGATGGGTATGAATTGGGCTGTACGCGGTTTTGGAGTGTTTGCTCTGGGGTATGTGATCGCGGATCAATTGAGTAGGAGAGTAGTGGTGGAACCGAATGTCGGTGAGGCTTTTTTAGTTGCTCGTCTTGCTTACGGAATTTATATATTGAAGTCAATTGCATGGCTTGCACTTGCAGCACGACTGCTCTCAGTGATGATGTTTGGTATATCCTTGACGTTTATTGAAAGCAGTTCAGACATGAGCCTGGGTGGAGGAGCCATACAACAAATTTTCACCTTATTGTCCAGTCTTCGGTATCCATTTTTCCTGGGGTTTATGATTATTTATTTGACTGATAGGCGAATCCTGAGTACGGAGCTTCGATTTCTCTTTGTAGTACTCATGTTTATTAGTGTACTGGAGATAGTCACGATTGGTTCCAAGTCTTCGATTATTTCTTTGGTACTCATACTGGTGCTTTCAATTGCCTTTGTCCCCAGCCGCTTTAGTTTGAATCAACTCGTGGCCGGTGGTGTATCGATTCTGCTGATATATGGAGCTTTCGGTACGATCACTGAGTATCGAGAGATTATGTATAAAAATAAACTCAATGGAGTAGATGTATTCAGTATTTCTTCGCAGGTAAATGCCTTCGGTAAGGCTTTAAGTCATGTCGTTCCATTTACGGGTGATGAAGAAGAGCGAGTAACCGAAGTAGATCAGTCAGAAATGTTTTCAAGATTTGGATCTGGTATGTTTAGCTTCGCAAACTTGTTGAAATTCACTAGTGGTCAAACGCCATATGAGCATGCGTGGGAAAATTTTCTCATACCCCTCTATGCTGTTGTTCCCCGTATGTTAATATCGGAAAAACCAGAATTCTTCAGTTCAGGACGTCATGCTAAGGAATACTATGGTTGGAGTTATGGTGGTATTTCGGTGAGTTTGTTGGGTAGTTTTTATTACGCATGGGGGTATGTAGGCGTCGTACTAGGAATGGCTGTCTTTGGTTACCTTTTCGGATATTTGGTAGGAGAGGTAGCACGCTATGGAATTTTTTCTCCTTACCATCTCATTTTATTCGTAATAATGTTTTTTGCTTTGATGGACGTTGGGAAAATTTTCCAGGCCTTACTCACCAATTTGACCCGAGTATTGCTTCTTTTATTAATACTTAAGTGGATTTATTCAAAAATAATTCTTCGGTAATTTGAATATCATATTAATTCCATGTTCACGAGCTACCACCAAATATATCAATGAATAGAATTAATAAATTTACTTCGATATTTGGAGAAAACTGGCTAACAGGTAGATATTTACTGCCTGAGCTTGCGCGTATAGGTAGTAAGCAGAAAGGCATTGTTCTTGACTTGGCGTGCGGTGAAAGCCCGTTCAAGCCCTGGTTCCCAAGTGTTGAGTCCTATTTACGAGTGGATAGACATGCGGTTGATGATGGCGTTACATCCGGGGATATGCGCTCCATTCCTATGCCAAAACAATCCGTGGACATGATACTGCTTTTTCAGGCTATTACCGATGTATCGGATCTAACGAGCGTATTTAAAGAAATGAAGAGGGTTTTGCGGCCCGGAGGACAGATTTTGATGTTCGAAAGTATGGCTTACCCAGAGCATGATACACCGCATGATTATTACCGTCTTATGCCAGAGGGGCTACGAGTGTTGTCTGGGGAAGAGGGCTTTGAATTGAGGGAATGCATCCGATTGGGAGGCTTGTTTACACGCTTTGCTTGTCTATGGAATAACTTTGTTATGGGCGGGTTGAAGCATTATTCCTTTTTTATACCGTTAGCTCATCTGGGGGTCGTTGGCGCGAACCTAGTATGCTATCTGTTAGATAAAGTGATGCTTTACCCCAGGTTAGCATCTAATTATCTTGCGGTATTGGAGTTAAGTTCTGATACCAAAAATCAGGTGTCGCCTTCAGTTGAGGCGACAAAACAAATATGTTAAACGATTGGAAAAGCCGGTTAGAAAAGTACTACCTTGATGGCTGTGGTTTTGGGTCAGGTAGTGCATTTACAGCGCAACTTGTAGAGAGTGTTGTGCCTGGAGATGTGTTACTTGATGCAGGTTGTGGAGAAGGAGGGTCACGTCGGCTCCTTCCAAGCTCAATTCATTACGTGGGCCTCGATAGATATTTCGGCACGCAGTCGAAGGAATATCCGAACTGGAGTATGCGGCCTGCTGTACTTGGGGATGTTCACGAGTTGCCTTTTGCTGATTCTAGTTTCATCACCGTAGCACTTATGCACGTACTTGAACATACGCACACTCCGGTTCGTGTGTTTAATGAAATATACCGTGTTTTGAAGCCAAGCGGCCTTGTATTCGTGGATGTTCCTTTTTTTCACGAAATTCACCACGCACCTCATGATTTTTTTCGTTTTACACCTTTTGCGCTAAAAAGGATTGCGGAAGATTCTGGTCTAGAAGTCGTAGAGGTCCGGCCAAGTGGAGGATATTTCCGGGCGCTCGCTTATCTTTTAGAGGCCGCACCTATAGTCATTCAAGGTGGTACAGCAGTTACAAAAGTGGCCTGCTTTTTGGTAGCCTATCCGCTTAAAGGATTAGGGTGGATGTTACGAAAGATGCAGTATTTACTGGATCTACTGGATAGGAAGCAAATTATAACTTGTGGTTATCATTGCGTATTCAAGAAGCCAGACTTATGAGCTCTGCTCCGATGTCGAAAGAACCACGTTTTCGCGTGGCATTTTTACTGTATGCAATATCCCATTTCGAAGTACCATTATTTAGGCTTTTTGCACAAACCAAAGAAATCCAGTTCAAAGTGTTCTACTTATTGCCTGTTAAAGAGAAACTCTTTGATTCTGAGTATAAGCAACAGATCGACTGGGGAGATGATTTGCTTGCTGGATATGATTCAGTAAAGGTCGAAAGTGCAGGTGAACTTGATAGCGTCGCCCGAGAGTGGGGGGCAGATGTTGCACTTATTTGTGGCTATGGTTGGCCAGGTGCATGGCGTATTATTCTTAGCAACTGGTTGAGTGGGTTCCCTCAGGTGCATCGAGGAACGCTGAATTATTTTCTAGATCCCCGGCGGCCATTTAAGGGGCGTTTGATGCGACCGCTTGGTCGTTTACTCCTAAGATTGTTTAATGCGCATCATTATGGAGGCTCATATAGCAAGAAAGTGTTATTGGCAGCAGGAGCTAAGGAAGAATCGCTCTTTTTTGTTCCTTATTCTGTCGATACGCCTCATTTTCTTGCCGCAGCTGATCACTCTGAGAATATCGCGAATGCGCAACATTTGAGGGCTAAACTTGGATGGAAGTCAGATGATCATGTTATTTTATTCATAGGGCAGCATAACTGGGTTAAGGGGCCAGATATCGCGATGGATGTATTCTATGAATGGAGTGAAACTGATTCAAAGGCTCGTTTTCTTATCGTGGGTTCTGGTCATATGACTGAATCGATGCAGGCAAATGTACGGCAACATCACATGTCTAGAAATGTGCATTTTGCTGGATTCGTACCCAGCGCCCAGACGGTTCCTTACTATCTAGCTAGTAATTTAGTGATTTGTACCTCTCGCTATGAGACCTGGGCGCGCATGATAAACGAGGCAATGTTGTGTCGTCGTCCTTGTCTAGTCAGCGAAATTGTTGCTGCCGCTGGGGATTTGGTTGTGAATGAAGAAAATGGTTACGTTGTAAAAGAGGCGAAAGTAGAAGACTTTGTACCCGTCATCCAGCGTTATTTTTCCTTGCTACCTGAGGAAAGAAAAAGCATGGGGGAGTCCGCACGTATTAAGGCGCGTGAGTTTGCCTATGAACCATATATTAGCAATGCGATATCGGCTTTCCGCTATGCCCTGAGGAATTCTAAATCCTTCAGAAACAGGAAATATAAATAAGTGAATCGTTTTCGGTTCATTGCCAAGTCGATTGTCCACGGTGTTGGAGAATTATCCGGGATGCCCTGTCGTCGACGCCGTCAATTAACCGATAGTCTAATTATTTTGACATACCATTCCTTTAGTGACGGTTGGTCGGGAGGGTTGTTTAATTCTCTTCCTATTCATAGCTTTGAGAGCCAACTTAGATTTTTGAAGAAAAAATTCGATATTGTATCTCTCGAGCAGGGAATTACCAATGTCCAAGCAGATGAGTTCTCAGATAGGCCATTTCTCGCAGTGACAATAGATGATGGCTTTCGAGATAACTATGAACTGGCTTGGCCGCTACTGCGAAAATATGAAATTCCAGTAACAATATTTCTGGCGACAGATTTTCTTGACAATGGGAGGCCCCCTTGGCCGACTCAGTTGGTAGAAATTCTGGAACGTTCGGAATGCAATACAATTTCATTCCCTCTTAAGGCTGATTTAAAAGGGTGTATAGATCGATCACGAATAGCCAAATTACTTAAGCATCGTTGGATGAAATATCCACCTGAACAGCGTTTTGAGTTATTGGATGAATTAAGGCAACACCTCAATGTTTCTGCGGATACTCGTTACCCCCCGTTGACGTGGAAAAACGTAAGGTTGATGAGCAAGCAAGGAGCCGTTTTTGGTTCGCATACCGTATACCACAGCATACTCCCTGAGGTAGATGCAAAAACTGTCGAAATGGAACTACGAGATTCAAAAGATCGCTTGGAATACGAATTAGATGCGCGTTGCAGTTTATTTGCTTATCCAGATGGAAAGCATAGTGAGGGGATAGAGAAGCAGTTGGCAGCCTCTGGATTTACGGTTGCTGTTACTCAGGACTTAGGTGAGAACAGATTAGGCATTCCATCTTTTCGGCTCAAGCGAGTTGAAATTCCTACCCATGACCCACTAACGACATTCCATGGGCGTGTCAGTCTCGCGTGGTAATTGGGGGGAACAATGCCGCATAAAATTGTTAGAAGAATATTTACTATTTCTGCCGCATTGATGTACGCACCAAGAATATTGTACGTGCTAGGGCAGTATTATTTTTTTCGATTATTTCTTGGAGAAGATAACGCTATTCTTGATGCTACCGACTTAATGCGTAGTTGGCGAGGTTTAATAAGGGATGCTGGCAAGAAGGCTGGTCCTGGGCAGAATATTTGGTAAGCATTTTGGAATACATGTAACTATATATAATGCATTGTTCTCCAAGCAAGATACTGCTATTGGGGATAATACCTATATTGGGTTTGACTGTAATTTTGGTAGAGTCGACATTGGCAAGGATATCCTAATTTCAGATTCTGTCATCATTCTGTCTGGGAGTCACCAGCATAAGGTCTTAGTTAAGGATAGATCAATGAATTCTGAATCACGCGAGTATGTGCGTATTAAGATTGGTGATGGTGCGTGGGTCGGTGCTGGCGCTGGCGCAGTCGTTATGGCGAGTGTCGATTGCTGGAGCAGTTGTTGGTGCAGGAAGCGTAGTCACGCAGGAAGTGGCGGAAAATGAGGTGGTTGCTGGGGTACCTGCTAAATTGATACGCTAACTTAATTCTCACATTTGTAGTTTATTTTAGAAGCAATTAAAAATTAAATGCCAATTGATTCGGATATACCCTCCATACTACTAATAGGGCAAGGATTTTCTGGTGGAGGTGCGGAGCGGCGTTTTTATTATATTGCGACGCATTTGTTTTCAGGGAACATAGATGTTGCCGTGCTTTCAAAGGATCAAGATATCGAGTCAGTAAGGGCCAAAGAAATCTTTGAGCTGGGATGGAAGAGCCGACTTAGCTATCCAAAAGCAGTGTGGCGCTTAACACGGCTAATGTATCGAGAAGAATATGCTGTTGCGATGGCCTTTGGCCTTTTTCCTAACGTTATTCTAGTTTTAGCGAACCTCTTGAGCGGAAGGCGCTCAAGAGTAGTGGTTAGTGAGATTACCCGTCCGAAGCTGGCAGCTAAATCTTTGCGGGGACTAATTTACACGTTGCTCCGCAGGGTTTTATATAAGCGTAGCAGCTTGATTACTGCTAATTCAATAGATGGCTTACGCGAAACTTGTGAGTTGGCCAATATTCCAATGGAGCGCGGAGTCAGGGTTGTCAACGTACTTGATCCACTTCGATTAGCAGCACTTAATAGAGATGGGTTAACAATTGCCTTACCGAAAAAAAAATTTATTGTTTGCATCACTCGACTTATTTTTATGAAACGTATTGATTCTGTCATCAATGCAGTCAACCTGTTGAAGGGTAAAATTGAGTGTTGTCTGGTGATTGTTGGTGATGGTGAAGCAAAGTTGGCATTAGAGTCCCAAGTTCACTCGTTAGGATTGCAAGATGTCGTTACATTCGCAGGGAGAATTGACAATCCGTATCCGGTATTGTCTCGGGCTTCTGCGCTAGTGCTTGCGTCTGAGTATGAAGGGTTTTCCAACTCAGTGCTTGAAGCAATGTTTTTTGATATTCCAGTTATCACTAGTTTTTGCAGTTCCGATGCCAGAGAGATGTGTGAAAAAGGGGCCGCATTGGGTTTCGAGGTGGGTGATAGTAAGGCTCTAGCGGGCCACATTGAGGCCGTGATCGAGCACGAAAATATACAAAAGAGTTTGGTAGACCAGGCACGGAGAATTCGAACAACCCATGCGCTTGATCAGGCGATTCCCTTTTATGAGGCATTGCTTCGTAAGGTCGCATCGGGCAAAACTGCAGGTTGAATAAATGTTAATTACTCACACAGTGGCTGGATTGTCAGTTAACTCGGGAGGGCCCGCGCGTTCGGTCACACAACTAACGGATAGCTTAGCGAAAAGAGTTAATGTCTCTGTGGTATTACTGAGCCAAAAAAAAATCGGAGCATCGGCGTTTGGTGAGGAAAATGTGACAGCGGTTGAGCGTCTCTTTGCTGAGAATAGTAACCCTTGGTCCAGTTGGTTGGGTTTGTCAATGAGGCGGCTTCTTGATGAGTTTCTGGTTTCCCGTCGTCCTGCTTTGCTGCACGATAATGGCATCTGGCTTCCCGTCAATCATTACGTCGCAAGAGGAGCGAAAAAGCACGGTATTCCTCTGGTGATACATCCTCGTGGAATGCTCGAACCTTGGGCGTTGGATTATGGTCGATGGAAGAAGCGTTTGGCACTCAATCTTTACCAGCGCCGCGATTTAGAATCAGCCACGTTGCTGTTTGCCTCAGCTGAACAGGAAGCTGAGAGTATACGTCAGTTTGGGCTGCGGCAGCCCATTGCCGTGATTCCAAATGGTATTGATGCCGTGCGCAGTGATACATTCAATACAAAGTTAAATATCTCGCATACAAAAAAGCGAAACCTGCTTTTTCTCAGTCGAATCCACCCCATAAAAGGGCTTCTAAATTTGCTGGGAGCTTGGGCGCATGTGCAGCCGACGGGGTGGCATCTACAAATCGCTGGACCCAATGAAAAAGGGCATCTCGCACAAGTATTGCGCCGAATACGTGAATTGGGAGTGGAATCATCGGTGGAGTATGTGGGTATAGTCGAAGGTGAAGAAAAATCAGCTCTTTATCAAAATGCTGATTTGTTCGTTTTGCCTAGCTTTAGTGAAAATTTTGGGATAGTTGTTGCAGAGGCGTTGGCTTATGGAGTACCCGTGATCGCGACACGTGGTACACCGTGGGGCGAATTACCACGGCGTGACTGTGGCTGGTGGGTTGAGCCAACGGTCAATGAATTAGCTAAAACGCTTAAAGAAGCGACGATGCTGAACCCTTGTGCTTTGAAAGAAATGGGGCAAAGAGGGCAAGAATATGCTCGCTGTTTTGATTGGGAATACATTGCGGAGCAAACAGAAGAAGTTTATCGCTGGGTGCTTGGGCAAGGATCTAGCCCCGACTGTGTGCTCGACGGCTGAGATTGGCCTGAATTAATGATGTTGATGTAATGGAGCAATGATGAGTGATCGTTCTGAGGTTGAGCCTATGTGGTTTCCAGAAAAAGGGGCGGGAGGCTTTACGTCATTGGATGGAACTATCGAGTTTTACAGTCGTATCAACTCGCTTTTGTTGTCAGGAGGTGCTGTCCTTGATTTTGGGTGCGGGAAGGAGCAATCCTTTTCGCTCTCAAGCGATGTTTTAAGATAAATGGGCAGGCAAGGTTCCGCCGATGCTACGGATTTTGGTTGGACTAATGTTGCCTTGCAGACTAAAGCCGTTTATCGCTGGTTAAAGTCTGGCGATAAAAAACCAAATTGTGTGTTCACGTAGAAATTGGCCAGAGGCTTTTTCATAAAGAGGAGTTTAATGACTGCAATATTAGGAATAAATGCTTTCCATGCGGACTCGGCGGCTTGCCTAGTTATTGATGGGAAACTGGTTGGTGCTGTGGCTGAAGAGAGGTTGGGTGATCGTGTAAAACATACACCAGCTTTTCCGGAGAATGCAATTCGCCGTCTACTGCAAGATAATGGCCTACGACTGATAGATGTCACTCATGTTGCTATCGCTCGTGATTCCAAAGCGAATTATGCGGCAAAAATGGCCTATACCGCTCGTAATCCATTAAATGCTGCGGGCGCAGTGATAGAGCATTTTAAAAGAGGTCGAAAGACACAGAACACTTTGGAATATCTGTCGGAAATCTGTGGCGAAGATCCAAAGGCCGTTTCTTTTGAGGTGATAGGCGTTGAACATCACCTCGCGCATGTGGCGAGTGCTTATTATCTCTCACCTTTTGAGAAGCTGACAGCGGGTTTTTCATATGATGCTTCGGGTGATTTCGCCAGCATGATGGCTGCTCGTTGCGAGGGGAATCGTATCGAGGTGCTTGATCGTGTCATGCTTCCACATAGCTTGGGGTTCTTCTACACCGCGCTATGTCAGTTCATAGGTTTTAATGATTTTGGGGAAGAGTATAAAGTCATGGGTCTGGCTCCCTATGGTGAGGACAAATACTCTCATGCCATGAAACAATTGCTTCGGCTTGAAGGTGGGAAATGGTTCGAGTTGAACAGCCGTTATTTCGGTATGCATGAGGGAGGAGAGAGTGGAGGAGTTGATGAGTCTGGTAAAATTGTCATGGGACGCCTCTATTCGGATTCTTTAAGTGACTTGCTCGGTAAGCCGCGAAGGAGCAATGAACCACTCTCACAGCGAGAGATGGATATTGCTAGATCTACACAGGTGCGTTTTGAAGAAGCTGCAATCCATTCTATGCAACGATTGCATGAAGAAATTCCTGTGCCCCGGCTAGCGATGGCTGGTGGATGTGCCTTAAATGGTGTTGCAAATGCTCGTATTCACCGAGAAACACCTTTCAATGAGCATTACTTACAGGCGGCAGCTTCTGATGATGGCACTTGTCTAGGCGCAGCTTATTACGTCTGGCACCAGCTATTGGGAAACGAAGAGCGTTTCTATATGCCGCATGCTTTTTGGGGGCCATCTTATTCTGACGAGAAAATTAAAAAGGTTGCGGAAACCTCTAGCCATTTTGTCAAGGAGTGCATGGATGATGAAGATGTTGTGGAGGCGGCGGCAAAATTATTAGAGGAAGGCTTGGTAATGGGGTGGTACCAGGGGCGTAGTGAATGGGGGCCGCGGGCATTGGGTAATCGATCCATATTAGCTCACCCCGGTATTCCCACCATGAAAGATACGATCAACAGTAAGATTAAGCGGCGTGAATCCTTTCGACCATTTGCGCCCAGTGTACTTAGGTCAGAAGTGGGCACCTATTTTGAGCAAATTGTTGATAGTCCCTTCATGATGCATGTGGTGAAGATACGGCCAGAATGGCGTAAGAAATTACCTGCTATCACTCATGTAGATGGAACTGGACGACTTCAGACGGTGGATAAGGAAAACAACCCTCTCTACCACAAATTGATTAGCGCTTTTCAACAGCGAACCGGTTTGGGTATCGTCCTCAATACCAGTTTCAATGAAAATGAACCTGTTGTGGATACCCCTGAACAGGCGATGGACTGCTTTTTGCGCACAGATATGGATGCGCTTTGTCTTGGACGGTGCATTCTGGTCAAGGCTCGTGGCTTGGAGAATGCCTAATGTCAGAGCAGGAGGATATAACAGGTTATTTATACAAGAATGCAGGCCACAATCAATCCCATAAATTGTTACTGCCAGCATTGTTCAAGATTCTTGAAGACTTAGATATTGATGATAAAGGGGTTTTTGAGCTTGGCTGTGGAAACGGCAGTGTAGCGAAGGCTTTGTTTCAATCGGGATGGGATGTGACTGGAGTTGATCCATCGGCGGAAGGAATTGCCCATGCTCAGGCAGCCTATCCTGAATTGAAGCTATATGCAGGTTCCGCTTATGATGATTTGGCTGCTGAATATGGTAGCTTTCCCGTTGTATTGAGTCTTGAGGTGGTGGAGCATGTGTATGCCTCACGAGATTATGTGCGTACGCTTTTTCAACTATTAGAACCGGGGGGGGGTAGCAATCATTTCCACCCCTTATCACAGTTATTTCAAAAATTTGGCGCTGGCGATAACGGGGAAGATGGATGCCCACTTTACTGCTCTTTGGGATCATGGCCATATCAAATTCTGGTCTATGAGCACCCTAAGACTGCTGTTGGAAGAGGCAGGGCTTGAAGTGTTGCGCTTCGAGCGTGTAGGCTGGGTGCCTGCGGTTGCAAAATCTATGATCGCAATCGCCCGTTGTCCGTGAATCTTACTGCAATCATTCTTGTTTACAATGAGGCAAAACATTTGCCGCGCTGCCTGGAGAGTGTGAGTCAGGTTGCTGACCGTATTCTGGTGGTTGATTGTTTTTCTGAAGACGACACGGTTCAAATTGCCAAGTCATATGGTGCGCGTGTCGCTCAGCATGAATGGATCAACTATGCTATTCAGTTTAACTGGGCGCTGGAACAGCTTGAGTCTGACATCGAATGGGTGATGCGCATTGATGCTGATGAGTACGTAACACCGGAGTTGATCAGTGAAATTCGTGCCAGTCTTCCTGAGTTAGGCACTTCTGTGGATGCTGTAAATGTAAACAGGCGAATGTCTTTTCAGGGGCGGTTAATTCGCTACGGAGGGGTATTCCCTGTCCGTGTCCTAAGATTATTTCGGTTTGGTCGTGGCCAGTGCGAAAATCGGTGGATGGATGAACATATCAAGGTTGCTGGGCCAACTGAAGATTTTAAAGGGGAGTTAATAGATGACAATCTCAATTCACTCACATGGTGGACGGATAAACATAATCACTATGCCAGCCGTGAGGTAGTTGATCTGCTTAATCTGGAATATGACTTCATCCCCCGTGACTCTGTGGCTAGCCTAACCAGCGGATCGCAGGCAGGGGTTAAGCGTTGGTTAAAAGAAGTGGTATATGCTCGTCTTCCCGGAGGGTTCCGGGCGTTTGCCTATTTTTTCTATCGCTATGTTATTCGACTGGGTTTTCTCGATGGCCGTTCTGGCACCGCCTTTCATTTTTTACAAGGCTTTTGGTACCGTTATCTTGTGGATGCAAAGGTGATTGAGGTAAAACGATATATGAAAAAAAATGGTTGTGGGCCTAAGAATGCGATTAAGCAGGTGTTGGGAATTGAGGTGTATTAATCGTTGCAAAAGTATTGGCAGTAGTTTGTCCATTTCATCCCCATAGTAGTGGATATTTTATAGCTGGAATATGCCAATACTTATGCAACGATTAATAACTAGTACTCCTTCAACTTTGTATTGATGGATAGTTAATGTATTCTCTCAAGGAAAAATGGCCGCGCGTAAAATGATCCATGCGCAAATACTACTTCAGGCCGACGAGGCTTCAGCCAATGGGGCCGTAAAAGATGCCGATATAGCAAAGAGCCTCCCTATCAGTCATTTGACCGTCGAAAGAGTCCGCAAGCGGTTTGCTGAAGAAGGCCTAGACGCTGCGATTAATCCCAAAGTCCAGACACGTTACCGAAGTAAAAAGCTCAACGGAGAAGCCGAAGCCTTATTGATCGCCACCGCCTGCTCTGAAACGCCCAAAGGGCATCAAGAGTGGATCTTAAAGTTATTAGCGGATCGACTGGTCGAATGTGAGGTCGTCGATTCGATATCAATAGAAGCCGTCCGGCAAACGTTAAAAAAACCAACTTAAACCCTGGTTAAAAAAATGCTGGGTCATACCGCCCAAGGCCAATGCGGATTTTGTTTGTGCCATGGAAGATATCCTGGAGGTTTATCAACGCCACTATGGTGAAGATGAAGTCCTGGTTTGTATGGATGAAACCAGCAAGCAACAGGTTAAAGAAACGCGAACGCCTATCGCGCTAAAGCCGGATGTGTGGAAAAGTTTGACTATGAGTATGGAAGAAATGGGGTCAGCAACCTCTTCATGTTATCGGCGCCACTCCAAGGATGGCGGCATGTAAAGGTCACCGACCGGCACACTAAAATAGATTGGATCCATTTAATTAAAGAGTTGGTTGATGAGCATTTCCCTGAGAAAAAAATCACCATTAGTAATGGATAACTTGAATACCCATAAATTGTCCTCGCTCTATGCCACTTTTGAGCCCCAAGAAGCACGCCGAATTGCAAACCGTTTAGAGATACACTATACCCCTAAGCAGGGTAGTTGGTTGGACATGGCAAAACGAACGCAATCAACGAGCGGTTCGCGTAAATTGGCGGTTTACGACCGAAGATGCAAGGATAAAATTAAAGTCTTTATATCCATCAATACAACATTGACGAAGTACTAGGTTGTATTATGAAATTCTTTAGGAAAGTATGCTCTTGCGACCTCTTCGTATGTCTATTATTGGCTATGGATCTGCTTTTACTCCTTGTGCTGGGTGGGGTTCTGAGCCACATTAAATTTCTATTGATCACTTTTTTAATAATAGTTCCTCTATCGGTTTCTATCGGTCGAGCGGCTTTCTCGTGTACTAACTACAACGACACGATAAGAACAGCAGGTGGTTTTTTCCTCTTGATGGTTCTGCTTGTTCCGATATTTTTATTTAGAAAGCTAACGGATAATCCATTAGCTTTTGATCTGTTAATCGTTATCTTATCCTTGGTCGCATTATATAAAATCAGCCGTCAGGGTGTTGGTAGTTGGCGCAGGGGGTGGTGTTTTGTAACTAGCAAGGAGTATTTGTATATCGTTTCAGCTCTTCTGCTAGTTTTTAGTTTGGTCTGGTTGGGTAACGAAGCTCATGTTGATCATGAGGTAAGGTTTTATGGGTTGTTTACGGTAGATTTTGGAAATCTATCGTCTGTTGTTTCTTTGCTACGTATTGCAGATTTTTTCCCACAAGTAGATACTTCTATCACTGAGAATTTACATTACCATTGGTTTTATTTCGCCTTTCCAGCATATTTTTCTGATTTTCTGGGCTGGGAGGTTGATAGTAGTGTCGCCCTGATTCTTTCGAACTTTTTGGTGGCAGCGTTCTTCGTAGTGCTGATGATTGGTGTAGTGGAGCAAAACCAAAAGGAACAGCTCGGGCCACTTGCAGGGGCGGCGGCTGTAGCAATTGTTATTTTTGCCCCTACCGTTATTTATTTTTACCAAAAGAGCGCGGTATTTTTTGGAGTAGATTGGTTCTCACTGGGATCACGTAATCATCTTCTTCTATCTCCCATCAATAGCCTAATCAATTTTGGAAACAATATTGTCGCCATAGCATTTATTCTTATGGCGGCAACAATAGAAAATGCTAGAGAAAGAGCACGAAAAAATAAGTCCTTTGTTTTGACGGCTTTGTTTTTGACTTTGGTCATCCCATATAGTATTACCTTGTTTTTTTCTGCGGCTCTCGGTTTTGGTTTTTGGTTTTTTTACAGGAGGAGTGTCTACCTACCGCTGCTCAAAACACCATTTATCTACATTGCGATCTTTATATCGATCGCGCTGATGATGACTTATTATATGGTTGGTATTATAGGTAATACACCGTATAGGTTGATAGTATCATTCGATAATTTTCAATTTGTACAGAATGTTTTTTTCAGTATGCCACTAGTTTTTATATTTGTTGGTTTTTATATCTACAATGAAAATAAGCTAAGTATATTCGTTTTTTTGTTCTTGGCAGCATTATTGATTCCTTCCCTCTTATACGTTGGAGGATCACGTACCGGTTTAAATGATTTTTCGATGAAGACAGGCACATTGATACCCTTTATCATCGCGCCATTAGCTGCCTGCACTGTATACGAGGTTTTTTTCAGACACCCCGTAAAGGTGCGAATCCTGTCGGGGGTACTGATTGTTTTCGGCATTATCAATGCGGCAGCGTACACTTTACAGTTTTTGGTGTATCGTATAAAAACCGATTTAGGACAGTACTATGCATTGGACAAGAGATACTTCGAGTCGCTGAGTTATATAAAAAAAGTATCGGAAAGGGAAGGTATCGTTATAGACCCTTTTGCACTAGAGAGAGGTGATGTTAATACCACGCTTTGGCTCGGAGAACGACGCACCTATCTTGCCCCTAAGAAAATCTCAATAATGAGTAGTCCTGAGCTATCATTGAGGAATGGACTGTGGTCTGAATATTATGCATCTGACTTTAACGCTTATAGGTTAGAATGTTTGTTAGCCAAGGAGTCAGATTATTTCATCGGAAAGTCTGATTGGAATATTAGCAGTTATTTTCGCAAGGAGCGAGAGTTTGATGGCTATGTTGTTTTGAGATCATTGAGCCCTACTAGCTGTGGCAATATTTAAATAAAGTTAAACAATTATTTTTTATTATAAAATTGGACCGATTATGCTGCTTGCCTACACTATACCCGTGGCGTTTTAGAATTAGGAGTCGTTCTTATCTCGGGGGCGGCG
>JAUZSW010578815.1:0-15043 GCA_034780735.1 Hyalogyrina grasslei
ATAATTATTTCAGGCAAAAATAGTGCTGGTATTTTTTATGGAGCACAAACATTATTGCAATTAATATCTGGCGGTATTCATTCTAAAGCTGCGGTAAGTATATCATGTGCTGTAATTGATGACTATCCACGTTTTAAATGGCGCGGAATGCATCTTGATGTATCTCGGCATTTCTTTACCACCGAAGAAGTGAAAAAATATATTGATATTTTGGCGCTACATAAATTAAATGTTTTTCATTGGCATTTAACTGATGATCAGGGTTGGCGTATAGAGATTAAAAAATATCCTAAGCTTACAAAGCTTGGAGCATGGCGAGAGGATAGGAGAGGGGACGTGTGGACTATTGATGATGACCAACGCATTTCGTATGATGAACGCAAACCTTATTATGGTGGGTTTTACACTCAAGATGAGATTAAAGAGGTGGTTCGATATGCCCAAGATAGATTTATTACTATTGTGCCGGAAATTGAGATGCCCGGGCACTCTCGTGCTGCATTGGTTGCTTATCCCGAATTATCGTGTTTTGGATACGAAACCAAAGTTCCCAGTGCCGGATATGTTGGAGAGAATTGGGACTTTTCTGATCCTTTTTGTGCAGGTAGTGAAGAGACTTTTGATTTTTTTGAGAATGTGCTCGACGAGGTAATGGAACTATTTCCATCTGAGTATATTCATATTGGTGGAGATGAGTGTAGTAAAAATAGATGGTCGCAATGTTCAAGGTGTCAGTCACGAATTAAAGCGGAGGGTTTAAAAGATGAGTTTGAGTTGCAGAGTTATTTTATAAAGCGCATAGAAAAGTATGTTATTTCTAAAGGACGAAAAATTATTGGTTGGCAAGAGATTCTTGAGGGTGGAATGGATTCTTCAGCTGCTATTATGCCATGGCGTGGAGAGTCAGCGCTTGAGGTATGTGTTGAAGCTGCCCAAGGGGGACATGAGGTGATAACGGTACCTTCTGATTTTATGTATTTTAATCATCATTGGCCTAATGATAAAGCTGTTGAAGAGCATAGTTTGAGCTTAGAAAAAGTGTACGGATATAATCCTATTCCTAATGGACTCGAAAATATGTATCATAAATCAATTATTGGGCTTGAAGCATGTCTGTGGAGTGAATATACGCCTTTATTTAAAGATGTGGAGTATCAAGTTATGCCCCGTATTTCTGCATTGTCAGAAATTGCTTGGACTAATAAGGAAAATAAAAACTATGAAGATTTTTTAATAAGGCTTAATATATTAAAAGCGGTTTACAGAGAAATGGATATAAATTATTTTGTTCCTTTTCCTCATGGATTACCACCTAAAACTGTGTTTATCGAAAAGGTTTCTGTGAATATGGAGATACCGCGAAATGGATTTACTCTTAGATATACTACAGATGGGACAGATCCTATAGAGGGTTCTACTGTATATTTAAATAGCTTTGAACTTAGCGAAACAACTATTGTTAAAGCAACTATTTTTGATGAATATGGTCAAAAGAGTAAGGTTGTAACAAGTATATTTGAAAAGCAAGAATTTCAAAAGGCTAAGTTTATTACAAATCCTCAACCAGGAATTAGGTATAAAACTTTTAATAATCGCTTTAAATCGGCAAGACTAGTTGGTGGAATGCCTGCGAAAACCGGAGTAATAGAAACAGTAAGAATTGTTGATGAAAACAAAAGTGAAAATGCAGGTTTAATTCTGGAAGGGTTTGTTAATATTCCCGAACAAGCAATTTACACATTCTATTTGGCCTCTGAAGATGGAAGTGTTTTATTTATTAATGACACCCTTGTTGTTGATAATGATGGTTTTCATAGTGGAGAGGATAAAGAAGGTAATCTAATTTTTAAATCAGGACAAGTAGCACTTGACAAGGGGTATCAATCGATTACAATTAAGTATTTCGATTGGGGTGATGGAGAGTTGTTGAGATTGTTTATTGAAAGTCCATTTTATGAAAAACAGGAAGTTGGTTCTGACATCCTTTTATATAAGACCTTGTAAATTAAATAACTATATAATGAAAATTCTTTCATTTATTTTTCTGATTGTTACGCTACTGGGTTCTTCTTGTAGTGTTGATTCTACTGCTCCTGTTATATTAAATCAACTATTTACCAATCATATGGTTATTCAACGAAATAGTGATATTCATATTTTTGGAACGGCAACTCCAGGCATAAAGGTGCAGGCTGAGTTCGTAGGTAATATATCAAAAGATATAGCTGATAAGAATGGAAAATTTGATATTGTGCTACCCGAGTTACTTGCCGGAGGACCCTATGAATTAGTGGTTTCAACATCAGATACAATAGTTACTATTAGTGATATTCTTATTGGCGATGTTTGGGTTTGTTCTGGTCAGTCTAATATGGTTTTTATTTTAAAACATTCAATTAATGGTTTGCAAACTATTAAAAATCCAAAGTCGAATCAAATTCGAATAATGGATATACCTAATGATATTGAACTATATCCTTTAAGTGATTTCAGAAATAAATTACAGTGGTATTGTGCAGATATTGATTCAATAAGCGATTTTTCGGCGGTAGCATATTATTTCGGAGCGGAGCTGCAAGCAAAGCTAAATGTACCTATCGGATTGATTGGGTCTAATTGGGGCGGAACAAATATTGAATCGTGGACTCAAATTCAGGCATTGGATAGTATTACTTGTCTTAAAGATAAGATTGATTTTGTTAATATAAATACAAAGTCTATTAGTGAGATTGAGAGTGTGGGTTTGATTCAGTTTGCTGAAAGGAAGGATAGTCTTTTTGTAAATGGGATTGGAATTAAAGAAAAATGGTTTTTGCCGACATATAATGCCTCTGCATGGAAGCCAATACATGTGCCAGGGTATTGGGAAGAACAATTTTCTGAGATGAAGGGTTTTGATGGAGTTGTGTGGTATAGAACAGAATTTGATATTACAAAAGATTTTGTTGGAGAAGATCTTAAGATTTGGTTGAGTCAGATTCACGATTATGATATGACTTGGCTTAATGGTGTGAAAATTGGGGAAACATATTCACCGTCTGCATGGAGGGGCTATGTTGCCGATGATAGTATTGTTAGAGAAAAGGGTAATGTGTTGGTTGTAAGGGTTTATAATAGGAAATACTCTGGAGGTTTTGCCGGCATGTCGGCGTATTTTGATTTTTATCCTATTGGAAATAAACAGCATGTACTTTCAACAGCTGGTGAGTGGTCGTTTAAAATTGCGAAGGCGATAAAAGATACTTTAGATTTACCAATGTCTTGTGATTACATTGGACCTAATGCTTATCCATCTTTATTATTTAACGCTATGATTAGTCCAATGGTTCAATTTCCAATTAAAGGAGCTATTTGGTATCAAGGAGAAGCAGATGCGCATCAGGCTTATTTGTATCGCAAATTATTTCCTGTAATGATTAATAACTGGAGAAAACAATGGGATATTGGAGATTTTCCTTTTTATTATGTGCAAATAGCTAATTATGGTCCCGAAAATGATAAACTAGGCGATAGTTTTTGGGCTGAATTACGCGAAGCTCAAGCAATGACACTCTCTTTGCCAAATACAGGTATGGCTACAGCTATAGATATTGGAAATCCGGACGATATTCATCCGAGAAATAAATTAGACGTAGGGTTGCGATTAGCGTATAATGCGCTTCATAAAACTTACGGTATTGAAACTGTTTTTAGTGGTCCCAGATACAATAAGCATGTCATTAGTAATGCAGAAGTGATAGTTGAGTTTACAGGGCTTGGTTCTGGATTGACTACGAATAATGAGAAAGCACCTCAAGAGTTTATAATTGCTGGCAAAGATCAGGTATTTTATCCAGCATCAGCTAAAATTGTAAATAACACAATAGTAGTTAGTAGTAAAAATGTTCCAGAGCCTGTATCGGTTAGATATGCTTGGAAAAATAGTCCTGAAGTTAATTTTTTTAATAAAGAGGGTTTACCAGCAGAGCCATTTAGAATAGATAACTGGGAGGGCATAACTTTTAGTAATATTTATTAAGAATACAATTTTTAATGTCACTAAAAAATATGGTAAAGAATCAAATATTGATTCTATTTGTACTGTTTATCACAGCTTCTTGTACAAATAACAACATGACAGTTAACGAGCGTAAGGCAAAATTCGTTTGGTTTGACGATGAAGGTTCGGGAAGGCATCAATATGCATATTTTGCCTATGAGTTTAATTTAGATAAGAATGCTAGTAGTGCAATACTTAATCTTTTTGCCGACTCTCGGTATCTGCTTAAGGTAAATGGCACGAATATAAATTGGGGTCCCGGCAGGTTTTATCCGGAAGAGATTGAATATGATCAACATAATATTTTACCATTTCTTAAAAAAGGGAAAAATATTATTGCAG
This sequence comes from Hyalogyrina grasslei, assembly GCA_034780735.1. Classification (NCBI taxonomy): domain Eukaryota; kingdom Metazoa; phylum Mollusca; class Gastropoda; family Hyalogyrinidae; genus Hyalogyrina; species Hyalogyrina grasslei. Next base: position 4,382 of record JAUZSW010578815.1, read on the forward strand.
TAAAAGTGTTAGCCAATGGTATGGGTACTTACCAATTGGTGCAAAATATTGGAGGTTTTATAGCTTGGGGCGAAATAAAAGCTGATGGCAAAACAATAACTCTGGCAAGCCCGGGTAACTGGAAATGCAAAAAAGCAACAGGTTACGACACAACTGCACCAAAAATGACCTTTGCGCAGGGTGCTTTTGATGCCTACGATGCTAGAGTTGGAGTTGGCGGCTGGGATAAAATAGAAACTGATAGGAGAAATTGGCAGAATACTGTTGAGTTGAAAAATCAAGATGCTTGGGGTAAACTTTCAATTAGATCGATACCGTTTTTATTGCAAGATGAAATATTACCTAAAAATGTAATCGCAGTCTATTCTTTAAAAGATAATGAGACTATTTACTCTTTTAGGATTAAAACACCCGATGAAACAAAGGAAGAGTTAGATAAAAGTCCATGGGTTTTTGCTTATACTTATATTTATTCACCAAAGCCACAGGTTATTGATGTTGGTTTATGGTGGGGTGAGCATTTTTTAAATAATGTTGGGCCATTAAAAGGTAAGTCGGCAGCCAATGGCATAAATCGTCGCTCAGATGTTACAATGAACCTAAAACAGGGTTGGAACTACTTTTTTGTAAAGTACGGTGTAATGTGGAGTCATTGGGATTTCAATATCATATTACCTAAAAATGCAGGGCTAGAACTTTCTCCCATAAAAAAGCACGATTCAGAAAACTTTATAATGACAGCCGGACCTTTTGCCGATGAAGAGGATAATTTGATTAAAGAGCTCAACCTACCTTTTGCTCCAAATGAATTGCCCGAATTGTCGAAAACATGGCTGGGGCAAAAACGAGGCGACTTTTGCAATAATCCTGCTATTGCAATTGCTTATAGCTATTTTAAAAATAAAAAACCTCACGAAAAGACTAAAGTTGCTGAGATAGAGCTGAATGATAAAGGTGGTAATGCAGTTATTTTCGATATGGGCAAAAACACTTATGGGCGAATTTTTATTGAATATACAGCCCCCAAAGGTACCATTGTTGATATTGGCTGGGCCGAAGAAAAAGATGGTGACAGGTTGCATATTTTAAAAAGATTTGGACTATACATGGCAGGAAGACATATTGCCAAAGAGGGGCGTAACTATTTTGAGGTGTTTAAGCCCGATGCACATCGCTATTTACAGGTAAATATAAAAGACATCAAAAGTAAAGTTGTATTGCATAAAGTAGGGTCAATAAAACAAAATTATCCTTTACAGAGTATTGGTAGATTTGAATGCTCAGACCGTATGCTTAATGAAGTTTGGATGTTGGGTAAAAGAACCATTGAGCTCTGTGCCGATGATGTTTATACAGATCCTTTTCGTGAACGTGGTTTATATGCTGGCGACTTACTACCTGAAACTACAATTGGCTATGTTATATCGGGTGATACCAAACTGATACGGAAATCATTGCAGCAAATCCAAGGTTTATATGCCGATGTTTTTAAAGACTATAAGAATAACTTTAAGGATAGGCATGGAATAGATGTTTTAAGTGAGTTCCCCTTAATCACCCTTGTAAATTTAAAATGGTATTACGATTTAACTGGTGATATGCAATTTTTAGATTATTCTTATCCTAAATATAAAAATATGATAGATACTTTGGCAAGTATGCAATTAGAAAATGGTTTGTTTGCCGAGGTGAAATCGTTTATAGAATGGATGCAGATTGAAAAAGGTGATGCGCAGCTTGCATCTACCCAATCTATAATGAGTAAGTCGTTTAAGGTAATGGCTGAGTTTGCTGCAATTATGGGAGATTCTGATGAAGCAAAAAGGTATATGGAAATACACAAGACTTCAAAAGATGCTATTGTAAAAAAACTTTGGGATAATGATAGAAAAGCCTTTTTTGATGGTTTAAAAAATGGTAAAAAGATAAATAGTTTTTTTCCAGCATCGAGTGCATGGCCTGTATTGTATGATATAGTGACAGAACAACAAGTTTCTGATGTAAATAGATTTTTAACAAAAGAACTTGATTCTATAGGAAATATTGCAAGACACAACAAAATAACACCTTATGGAGCCTTTTATGCTTTAGGTGCATTGTATAAAATGGAGAATGCTAAAACAGCCGAAATGTTTATGCGCAAATATTGGCGTCATATGGTTTTTGAAGGCAACGATTGTACTTGGGAGAATTTTGGAAACGGCAATGGTGAGGGATCAAAATCGCATGGATGGAGTGGAGCACCAACTTGGTATATGTCAACTTATTTGTTAGGTGTTCAGTTGGGATTTCCTGAGCCAACGGATATGTCAAAAGTTACTATAGCACCTCAGTCAGAAACAATCGAATGGGCAAAAGGTGTTGTGCCTCATCCCACTGGAGCAGTTACTGTCGATTGGAGAGTACAAGGAGATAATCTATTTTTAAATTACGAAGTGAGTGAAGGTGTTGGGGTAATTGTTGCGCCAAGAGGTAGGTTAGCAGAAAAAACTTTGTGGGTGAATGGAAAGAAATAATTCTGTGGGCTGAAAGTGCTATAGCTCAGTTGTAAATGAGATTTATTTGCAATAAAAGATACTGTAATAAAAAGTGTGCTAACAGTTATACAATGATGCAAATATACAATTATACAATGATACAATTATAAAATGAAGCTAATCACTAATAACTCATCACTTTATTATGGGATATTTTTTCTTTAGTTTGAATTAAGAATAAACACTTAAAATATACAGAAATGTTGTTTGACACTATCTTAATAAGTACTTCTATTTCTGAGGAATTTGTAAATCTTGTGGTACATTACTTAGTTTTTTAATAATATACCTTTCGATATCTATTTTTGAAAATTCAAATTCAACACGCCTATTGTACTTTCTGCCTTCAGGGTTGTCTGCACCAGTTTTTGTTGTGTTTGGGGCTGCAAAATTTGTTTCGCCTTTACCAATAGCTTCAATTCTTTCGGGACTAATTCCGTTTTTAGTAAAATGTTTTGCAACTTCTTTAGCTCTTCTTTCAGATAAAAATAGATTGTAAGATTCTGGACCTAAGGCATCAGTATAGCCAATTATTTTAATCTTTACAAGCGGATTATCTTTCATAATTTTGATTAAGCTATTCATCAGCCTTTTTGAGTCAGAAGTAGTTGCAGACATATCAAAAGCAAACAATATAGGAGTTAATTCAATTAAAATTGGTTCATATTTGTTAGAAGTGTCTTGTTCTAATTCTTCATTAACATCAATTTCAATCTGTTCTGAGATAGCTTCCTCAATTTCCACTTCGGATGGGAAGCTTACTTCATAAATATCTAATACACCATAGCCATCGTCAAATATTTTATGAACTAGAGCAGTCTCTCCGTTTGCTATCGGAAAATAGAATAAATCCTCGTCTGTTGTAGATAATGGATATTGTAGATTTTGTGGATTTACCCATGCGGTATCAATAAATTCGGAGAAAAAATAATCATACCCTCCAATGTTTCTATGACCTTGAGAGCTGTAAAATAATTTTTTTCCATCGGCACTAATAAAAGGAGTGTCTTCGTTAAGTTTTGTATTCACACCTTTTCCGAGGTTTTTCACAGAACCCCAATTTTCTTTTTCGTTAAGTTCTGTTTTGTAAATATCCATAGCACCTAGACCACCTTTTCTATTACTCGTAAAATATATTGTTTTATTGTCGGCAGAGAAGCTTGCATGTGACTCCCAGTATTTTGTATTAATGCCTTTTAAGGGTTTGGATTTAGACCATTGACCGTCAATAAAATTACTTTTGTATATATCGCTGTTAAAAGCATCAGCTTTAGCAAGTAATAAGGTTTTTCCATCAGACGAAATTCCTGTTGCAATTTGATCGCCATCAGACATTAAATGAGGAGTGATATTTACAGGTCTGCTCCAATTATTACCTCTGCGTCTCGACATATATATAGCTTCGTAAAAGGGTAGTTTAGACATGAATATCATTGTGTTTCCATCTCCTGATATAATAGCGTTATAGTTCGAGTTGTTTGTATTTATTGTACTACCCATATTGGTAAACAGAATTTTTTTAGGGGTGATGATAAACTCTTTTGCAATATAACATGCCTCAATTTGTTTCTCAATATATTCCTTTTCTTCTACTGATTTATTCGATATTAGTTCGAGATATTTTTTGTATCTAACAACTGCGGTGTCGAGTTGATAATTTACCCTATATGCATTACCTAAATACAAATAAGCATCTAGAGGTGCATAAACTTCATTTAAAGTTGATTCTCTATATTTTGTAGAAGCGTTTGCAGCAGCCTTTTCTAAAAAATGGATTGCTTTTTCTTTCTGTCCCGGAATATTAAGATAGCAAATGCCTATGCGATAATTTATATTTGCATTATTATCATAACCTCTTTTATAAACCTCAAGGTAGTCACTCAAGGCATCGGCATAATCCTCTTGAACTAAAAAGTATTCAGCATCGATAAAATATTCTTTCAGAGGAATGTCTTTTTTTTGTGCTGCTAAATTAAGAGTTAAGAAAATAATAATGAGGAAAGATAAATAGTTTTTCATCTGTTTATAGTTTTGTATTTCACTGTTTAGTAGTCAGTTACAATTATATGCTTGTGTACCTCAATATTAAATCAGCCATTGGCTGTTTTATGTGTTTGCAATTTTATTTATTTTGCCACATACTTGCCCCGAACTTTTTTAGGGGGCACGATGGAAAATAATTACCAATAGAGAATTAATAATTATTTGAATCATGCTTGTATCATTTTATTAGATTAACAGTTTTGCGTAAATTTATAATAAAAACAACTATCCTAAAAGGAAAAACAATTCATTTAATTTTATATTAAATACTAAATATACATAGAATAATTCGAAAACTTGTTTTAAATAGTGTGTTACTCTATTATTAATTGCTTAGGTATCGAGTTTGTTTTTTGGATTATTATCTCTTTTGAATTTGTTTTTATAAAAATAGATACTCGTCTGTTATATCTTCTACCTAAAGAACTATCTGTGCCATCTGGATTGTTATTAATAGCTATTGGTGTGTTTTCGCCTTTGCCTTGTACTATTACTTTGTTTTCATCCACTCCTTTGCGTAAAATGTATTGAGCAACAGCGTTGGCTCTTTTTTGCGAGAGTGCATAGTTATATTCTTTGCTACCCTTTGCGTCGGTGTGTCCTTCAATAATTATTTTCGAAACCTCTTCTAGTTTTAATAAAATCGCAACTGAATCAAGCATGTCGTAGTATGAGTTTAATACTTGATAACTATTGAAAGCAAATAGAATATCCTTTAAAATTAATATTTTTTTATGAGTGACTAATGGCGTTATTTCCCAATCAGGCGCTGCTAAAGTTAGCTCGTCTGTAGATATGTTATTTGTAATTACAACTTTTTGTTTAGCTCTTGTGTTATCGTCATATATAAAATTATATTCATATGAGCCCAGTCCTAAGAATGTTTGTGTAGAGCCGGTATTACTTGTAAGCGAGCTCACTATTATTTCATTGTTTTCTGATTTAATATTATATGAAACTGCCTTGGGAGTAATTTTGTTGTTAAATGATAATTGAGTTTTTATTAAAACTTTCTTTTGTAATGATTCTATATTTATATCAATTAAGTAAAGTTCTTGTTTTGCTTCATTAGCATTAAGTTTGCGTGTATAAAGTTTGTTTTTTGAGGAAACAGATAAAAAATTATCATCATCTGTAGTTGAAATAGGACTGCCAAAATTAACAGGACTTGTCCAATTTCCTACACTATCGTGTTTAGCATAGAATAAATCGAAACCACCCATATTTAAATGTCCTTCGGAGCTTAAGAATAGACTCTCCTCATCTGATGAAATGGCACAAACTACTTCATTCAAAGGGGTGTTAATTTGAGGTCCAAGGTTTGTTGGAGTACTCCATTTATTATCGCTAATTAGTTTAGTGTAGTATATATCACTTCCTCCATAACCGCCATGTCTGTTGCTGCTAAAGAACATTTCTTTGCCTGATGCAGTTACGGAAGCAAATGCTTCGTTTCCCGGCGTGTTTATTGGTTCCGGAAAAGCTATGTAGCTATTCCAATTATTACCTGAATCTTTGTCGCTATAAAAAAGCTCGTAGCCTTTTCCTACAATATAAGCAGTGAAAATTAATCTTTTTCCGTTAGGAGAGATACTTACGAGAGAGATGTTGTCATCAGCTCCAATTGAAGGGGTAAGATTCTCAAACTGAAAAATTGTGTCATTTAATATAAGTCCCGTAGTTACAGCATTGTAAAATGGTCTTTCTTCCATAAAAAAGATAATACTGTCAGATAGAACAAGTGGGTTTGATATGGAATATTTATTATTATTTTTTAGTTTAATTAGCTTGTTTTTCAAAGGGTTTGAGGTGAAAAATTCTGCTATTTGAACCTGATTTAGATAATAATCTGCAATGATTTCTAAATCAGTTCCTTTTGCCGAGTCTTTTAGTATAAGCAAGGTTTCTGCAGATTTTTTCAAGTTATTATTAATTCTATATGCAATTCCGAGGCTTAAATATGCTTTTAATGGAGCTGTAGTATCGTAGAAACTACCTTTGTGAGTTGATGAGGTGTTTTTTATAGACTTTTCGAGATGTTGGATTGATAAATCTTTCTTTCCCTCTATATTAAGATAGCAAGTTCCAAGTTTGTAGCTAATATTTGCATTCGATATGCCTTTTTTCTCAAGTAATTGATATAGAGGAATAGCTTCGTCATATTCCTCTCCTTCCATATATCCTTCTGCTTCAGAAAAAATAACTTTGTCGTCTAGCCAAATTTGTCCAAAAGCATTGTAGTTGTTACTACACAAAATTATTAAACAGACAAAGGTTATTGTTTTGTGAACTCTTAGCATATTTATTCGCTTTGTTTATTCTTTTTTCGACGCCAAAACAATAATAATAGTACTACTAATAATGCATTAGCTAATATAATAGTGGTTGCTATTCTTCTGCGTTTTATTCTTTTTTCAGAAAGTAGAATATCATCTGTTTCAACATAGCTGCTAATTCCTTTCTCAAGTAACATACGAAGTAAAAGATTATTAATATCAGAATTAGTGTAGTCGTAATAAGGCGATTGAGATAGTAAATATTGAATTAATTCTACCGGCTTAGAGAATTGATATATATCTATATTGTTAATTAGAGAATCTAATTGTTCCGAAGTACCGGGTTTTATTGATTGAGTAAGCTCATCAACCTTAGTAATTCCTAATAGTTTTAATATTAGTTCATACACCTCAAGAGGGCTGTATCCACTTGATTTAGATTTCAATAATAAGTTGTTAAGTATTTGTTCGAAATCGGTTATATTGTCACCTTCAATATTTATTTCTTCAATACTTAGTTTTAATTCTCCTGAAGCAGCAGATGCAAAAGATTCTTTAAAGTTGTTTATGTTTATATTTTGACTATTTTGAGAAGTTTCGAGAGCAGAAATTAAATCAGATAGTTTAATATTCTTACTTGGCGCAGTTTTGAACAAATAATTAACTAAATCAATTGAATTGTTTATGTTGTGCTCTTTATAATTTATTTCGCTTAATAATTCTTTTATATCCCCTTCGGTGCTTGTTAATAGGTTCTGATGATAAAAATCTAAAGCTTGTGTGGTAGATGCAAGATTGGTAGCATTAGCAGCTTCTGCATTTTCGACAATAGTATTTAGTGCTGCCCAAGTCTCTTCGTTTGTCTCTGCTGAAACAATAGTTAAGGTAGATAAATCTTTGTCTATAAAAGATAAAATATAATCTATTTCTGAATTTGTAGTGCCTGAATAAGGTATCATAGAAATTAAACCCGTATTTATCTCAGTTCTAGAGTGAGAATAACTATTCTTTGTTTCATAAACAATTGCTAGAGGTATGTTTAATTTTGTTAATGCAGAATCACCTAATCTATTATTGTCAAATTCCTTTGTTTTTTCCAACTCAGCTACAAATTCTTCTTTATCTCTTTGAGTTAATAACAATGCAAAGAGATTATTTACATCATCTTCTGTATAGTTATTTTCTTCAGCATTAGCAATTAGCGCATTGTATAAATCAGTTTTTGATTCGAAGTTAATATCACCTAAGGTTAATAGGTATGTCTGTAATCCAGCGCTTGTTAGTAATGCAAGTGTTGAAAGAGTTGTTGGCTTAGCTTCAATTTTTTTATCGGAAAACTGTTCCGGTTCGGTTTTAGGTGTGTAATAAACCAGAACTTCCTCTTGATTAATAGTCCCTCTGCTATCAGTTATCGTAAATACAATTTTATTCTCGCCGGCTTCAGGCACAAATACATAAGTAAATTTACTTTTTGATAAATGGAAATCTTCAGTTTGTGAAAGTGTTCCATTTGTATAAGATTCAACTTTTAGCTCACTATCTTTTTCAGTATTAAGTGTAATAGTAACAGGTATGGAATCGGTAATAATGTATTGTTCTCCTACGACTAATAGCTCTGGTAATTTATATGAAGGGCTAAGAGTCTTATTTTCGTTAATTTCTGAAGCTGTAATAGTTATTAAAGCTAAATTAACATTTTGGTCTTGCTGGTTAAGATCAAGATTTACAGGGATACTAACCGGTTTTATTTCTTTGCCATCAATTAATAATTGGTAACTGCCTTGAGGTGCATTAAGCATAAAATCTCCTAAGCTGTCAATTTCTATTTGTGCAACAATTTTTCCGGTTTTATTATCAATTAATGAGGCTTTTGCATTACCAGCAGTTAATAAACTTAAATCCTGCGAATTTACTAATCCTGTAAGTGTAAATTGACGCGGCAATATCTCGTTATATACTTCAACCCAATATATATCATTTAGTCCATAACTTGTGGTTTGGTCATAATAAGCATAAATGCCGGTGTATCCGTTTGTAGCTACCGGACAGAAAAACAGATCGTCATCGGTTGTGTTAAGTGGATATCCCATATTTGTAGGTTTAGACCATTTTTCAGGTTTAAATTCTTCAGATACAAAAATATCATAACCACCCATACCGTTATGCCCCAACGAGCTAAAATACAACTTGTTGTCAATGGGTGAAATGAAAGGAGTGTTCTCGTTGTATGATGAATTAACTACTGGGCCCAGATTTACAGCAATACCCCAATCTCCATTAGTATTTTTTGTTGATTTATAAATATCAAGTCCTCCATATCCGCCTTTTCTATTCGAAGTGAAATACAGATGCTTACCATCCGGTGAAATACTGGCATGAGACTCCCAATATTTAGTATTTACATTTTCATTAAGTTTAACTAAACCTTGCCATAATTTATCCTTTTTTTTGCTTGAATAAATATTGCCGTCAAAATTATCACTTCTATACACAAATACCTCATCGCCATTATACGAAATGCCGGTTGTGTATGAATTCCCATCTACACCAAAGTCGGGAGTAAGATTATAAGGTGGAGACCAATTGCCTTCGGCATCAAGGCTGGTTACAAAAATTGCGTCATAGAATTGTAATTTACGTGTAAATACAAGAGTTTTGCCATTCCCAGAAAGTATAGGCATTAGTTCGGCAAAACGAGTGTTTATATCGGCTCCAAGATTATTTGTTTTATTATAAACAGGAGATTTTAATAATTTTTTTGCAGATTTGCACGAAGCGATTTCTGCATCTACCACATCTAGGTTGTATTCTGTGGGGTCAACCATGCTTTTAAATTGTTTGTAATATTTTTCTGCTAAATCTAAAGAGCCGGCAATTCTATATGCTTGTCCTAAATAATATAAAACATCAATTGGTGCAAGTTTTTCCTTATAACTATTTAATTTGTATTTTGGATTAATATATTCCGAAGCTTTGGAAAGGTATTTTATAGATCTATTTTTTTGGTATATGTCTTTCAGATAGCAAACGCCAATTTTATATATTACGTTGTAATTTTGAGGTTCTTGGCTCAATATCCTTTGATATAGGGGTAATGCGTCATTGTATTCCTCAAACAAGAAGTATGATTCAGCTTCAATAAAAAATTCTTTTGCGTTAAATTCTTTTTGCGAATAAGCATATCCGGAGTGAAGGCCTATTAGGAGTATTCCAAATATTAAACGTGTTGTAAACTCTTTCATCTAATTGAAATTAGGTTGATTCTAAACAAAAATAGAAATAATATGCTTAGTATAAAAGCTTATTATTTTCAATCTATTAATTAGTTGGAGTTTTTACACGCTTTTTGAAGGTGTTTAAGGTGTATTTATTAAAGCTTTATTGCTGTTGCTTTTGCCCATCTTCGTATTGTTTCATAGCGGAGTCCTGTTATTTCCGACACTTCTTTCATCGAATATTTATCAAGTAGCTGAAGAGTAGTTGATTTAATTTCTTCAGAGTAGCGAGGCGAAATAGTTTTTTTTATACAGTATCGTTTTCGGATGCGGATAATCGACATTTCCGACACACTATATTCTTTTGAAATAAGTTTTGCTGTCTCGCCGTTGTCTAGTCTTTTCGCAATTTTCAATGCTTCCTCGTACGGAATACTTGAGCTTCCTCTGTATTTTTTACTAGTGTTAGAAACTCCGGCTCCTGGTATTCCTGCATCAACACGGTGTTTGTATAGTGTTTTTGAATTACCCCAAATAAGATTGGCATAATGATTTCTAAGAGTATTGCCATCTTTATGTATTACTAATTTG
>JAUZSW010579926.1:0-14995 GCA_034780735.1 Hyalogyrina grasslei
AAGACTTAAGGATCGTACTCCCGTAGATTCAGGTAAAGCTAAATCTGGCTGGAGAATTGAGGGTCATGATATTGTTAATGATATTGAATATGTTAAATATTTAGAATTAGGTACAGAACATCAAACTACTATTCGTATGGCAATGTTAACATCATTAGAAACTGATTCAATTATAAAGAAAGAGAATTGAAGATCAAATGAGTTATAGGATTATTCAGAATATTTTAGATCAAACTTTATCTTCGGTATCAGGAATACCTAACATAGTATTAGAAAACGAAAATAAAGATAGTTGTACGAGTGGTAGATATGTTAGGCCGTCAATGTTGCCGATTAAGACTGATGATGCTACAGTAGGATTACAGGGTTGGGATAGATTTGCAGGTTTATATCAAATAGATTTATATTATCCAACAAATGAAGGCTCGGATGCTGCAAATTATATGATCGATGAGATTATAAAAGTATTTCCTAAAAAGACATTATTAACTCAAAGTGGAATAACACTTAGAATTACAAATTATTGGCGAGATAAATCAACAAAGCAAGATAATTTATTTAATCCTATAGTTGTTATAGAATGGGAAAGTTATATACAACGATCTTAATTAATAAATAGTAATAAGAAAACAATCACAAGGATAAATCACCATGGCATTTGCAACAGGTAGTGCAGTACAAGTAACAACATTAAAAGAATCAGTATATGGCACTCCAGCGTTTGCTTCAGCTGGAGATACTCAAGTTATCCCTTTTATATCTAATAACTTAAATTTAAATAAAGCTATTTTTGAAGATCCATCAATTCAAAGTAATAGACAATCAAAATTCCATAGGCATGGTAATGTATCAGTAGATGGCGATGTTTCATTTGCATATTCTCATGAAGCTTTTGATGGATTTTTAGAGTCTGTATTTTTTGATACTTTTAATGCTAATGTATTAAAAATTGGTTCAACTTTACAGTCATATACTGTAGAAGTAGGTCATACTGATATCGATCAATATAGATTATTTACTGGTATAGTAGCTAATAGTATGTCATTAGAAGTTAATTTAGATGGTGTAGTATCTTCAACATTTGGACTTATGGGTCAAGATATGGCAGTATCTGGAGTTGCTCAAGATTCAGCACCTACAGCCGCAGTTTCAAAAGCTCCTATGGTACATTTAGATGGTTCAGTTAAAGAAGGTGGAGTAACATCAGCAATCATTACATCTATATCATTAAATATTGATAATGGTTTATCTCAAAATTACGCATTAGGTGACGGCAATTTAAAATCTTTAACATCTGCAATGGCTGAAGTTACAGGTTCAATGACTTTATATTTTGAAGATACTACAATTCTTAATAAATTTATAAATGAAACCGCTACAAGTATTGAGTTTGTATTAAACGATGATTCTGGAAACAGTCATACATTTTTATTACCTAATGTAAGTTATGATTCTAGTTCATTAGATATTTCAGATGGCGCAACATTACCAATTTCAATTGAATTCAAAGCATTATATGATGTTACTGAAGGTACAATTGTTAAAGTAACAAGAACTGCATAATAAATAAATGATATAATATCATTTATTATAACTAGGAATTAAATTATGAAGACATTATTATTATTCGTAATAGCTATTGGCAGTATAGGATCTTGGTTATGTCCTATAATTGTAGTTAAAAAAGATAATTCTGAATATATACGATGTATGGAAGCGTTTCATATTCCATCAATTGGTATAACATTTAATGACGCTAATGAAGCATGCGAAATATTTAAAAACTAAAGGAAGACAAATGGCAAGAATTACAGTAGAAGGGTTAAAACCACAACAAGGTGAATTAATATTAAGACACCCAGTGACAGACGTAACTGAATTTAAAGTTGGTACAGAATTTGTATTAAATGAAAAAGGTGAGCCGAAGTTAGATGATGATGGTAATAATATATTTAAGGATATAATGGCTGAAGGTGTTATATATTTAGTTGGTGAGTATTCAGATGAATATGTTATAGCCGCTAAAGAAATGGCTGAAGCTTTTGAAAAGTTTGCTAATGATATCGATAAGAGTAAGGCGTTAGATACTGTAAAGTATTTAAAATCTAAGATGTTGTCTGATTGTATTGTAGGTTGGAAAGACAATGGGTTTTTTAGTACTCGATATACAAAAAGCGAGGCTGTTGAATTATTATCATTGTCTGAAAATGGTTGGTTAGTCGACCAGATTCAGGACTTCATATTAGTAAAATCTAATTTTTTTTTAATACATTAAATCAATTATACGCTGGAGCGAAATCACAGCTGGAGCTGGATTTCGCTGATAAGTCGGGCCAAACAATTAGAAATCAATTATTATCAGTTATTAAAAAGACTGGTAAAATTCCCCAATTGATAAAGGATGAAATTGAAATTCCCTTATTATATCAGCCATTATATAAATGTTTTCTTGAATTAAAAAGTCAAGATATTGAAAACAGAATATCACATCAAGCTTTAATTAATTATCAAAAATTATTCAACATTAAATTTTATAAATTTGAAATAGACGCATTTAAGTGCTTAGATTTAATATTCGATAGAATATTAACAAAACGTAGAAAATAGGATTAAACATGGCAACAGTTGTCGCAGAAATTATATATAAAGCTACCGAAAAAGGCATGGACGGTGTTAAGCGTAAGCTTAACACCATAGATAAATCATCTAAGAAAACCACTGGTTCAGTTGTAGGTTTATCTGGCGCAATGAAATTAGCTATACCTTTAGCTGTTATAGCTGCTGCTGGCAAATTAACTGGGGTATTATCAGATATGGGCCGCGAAGCTGCTAAAGTTGGTGATGATTTAGTTAAAACTGCGTCAAAAATGGGTCTTACTACTAAGGCATTACAGGAATATAGATTCGCAGCAGAAGAAGCTGGTATAAAACAATCAACTTTGGATATGGGTTTACAACGATTTACCCGTAGATTTGGTGAAGCTCAACTTGGTACTGGAGAATTGAAAAAAGGTTTAGATATACTTGGAATATCTATTACAGATCAGAATGGTAAAGTTAGAAAAAGTAGTGATGTATTCGAAGAATATTTAAGCAAAATGGCCAATGTTAAAGACGAATCTTTGAAATTAGTATTATCTACTAAAGCCTTCGATTCAGAAGGTGCCGTATTTGTTAATATGGCAGGTAATCTTGAATCTTCTAAAAAGAAAATGCAAGAAATGGGTATAATTATAGACGATAAAATACTTAAAAAACTTGCCCATGTTAATAACGATTTAGGCGTTATGGCTAAACAACAGGAAACATTATCAACTGAAATCGGCGCGGCGTTTTCCTTTGTTACTTTAATAATTGAAAAATGGAATGTCAGTGTATTACAAACTGTTAAAACAGTTTTACAACTTACAGGTTTAATGGATGTAACATTAAACGATTTAAAAAGAAGATCTAGAACCCAAATTGGTATAATAAAACAGTTAACACAAGCAGCTGAGATTGAAACCAATAGTTTTATATACGAACAAAAGAAAAAGGGATTAGCTAAACAGGTAAAAGTACACGAAGATACATTAGCCAAAATATCCAAAATAGAAATACAAAATGCTAAAGATGTACAAAAGATTATAGATGAAAATAAGGGTAAACCTGATACTAAATTAAGTTTGCCGCCTGTTGGCGGCAAACCGAAGGGTTCATCAGGCACGTCTGATGTTGCTAAACAGGTAAAGAAAGATTTAAGAGATTCTCAAACCGCTGCACAGCAATTGAATGATATTATGTTAAATTCTTTAATAGAATATGAACAAGATGCGATTCAACAAATAAGATTAAGATTTGATTTAGAGGTACAAAAATTAGATGAATTAGTACTTAAAACTAAAGCTGGCACCGAAGAACGTGCTCAAGCTGAAAGAGATTTTACTACTATTCATGCATTATTAGTAGAAGAAAGATTAAGATCTGAAGATGAAGCTAAAGACACGGCACATCAAAAAGAATTAACTAGAATAGAAGATGAAAAGCAAAAAAATATTGAAAAATATGGTGGTATTGGAGAATTAATGTATGGTAATATTAATTTACAACAAGAATTTGGCGACATAGCGTTAGATTCTATTGACACTATGGCCGATGCTTTCGCAGATTTTGCTACAGGTGCCGAAAAAGATTGGGGCAAATTCTTTAAATCATTTATGAATTCTATTGCTAAAATGATTATAAAATTATTAGTAATGAAAGCATTAGAACAAGCTCTTGGTGCATTAGGAAAGATTGGTACATCTGGAACATCAAGTTTAGGTACAGGCGGATCATTAGTAACTTCTGGAGCAGCTAGTACAGGGTTTAGTAGTAATGCAGCAAAAAATGCTATTAGCCCAACATTCACTACTAAATTCGCTAAAGGTGGAGCATTTACTAATAGTATAGTGAATAGGCCAACCAAGTTCGCATTTGGTGGAGTGTTAGGTGAAATGGGTGAAGCTGGTCCTGAAGCTATTATGCCATTATCTAGAGGATCCGATGGTTCTTTAGGTGTTAAAGTCGTTGGTAATACTACTAATAGTACTAATGAAAATAATAATAATAGTAAACAAGCAATTATAAATAATTACAATACTACCATTCAAATGACATCGACCGGCGATGCAAAACAAGATGGTAAAAAAGCAGCTGAAGCCGCCATTAAAGTTATAGCTAAACAAACTATAGCAAATGAGTTGAGACCTGGTGGCATAATAAACAGAAGCAAATCATCATAGGATTATAATATGGCAGCTTTACCATTAACAGATAAAATATCACAACAATCCGAGCGCTCTACAAAATTTAGAACTAAATATACCCAATTTGGCGACGGTTATTCACAGCGTGCACCAGATGGTTTAAATTCCAAAGTAGATAAATGGAATATTATTTGGGAAAATTTAACCAATGCGGAATCAGATAGTATTACATCAGTGTTAGATTCAGTCGGTAGTTCTGATATTTTAACTTGGACTCCCTTTGGTGAAATAGTAGAGAAGAAATTCATAATAGATGTTGCAACTGGTTATTCATTTAATCCTTTTTCTGGATCATTATTTACAGTTTCGACATCATTAACCCAGGTATTCGATATATGACACTAATAAATGACGTTCAACAGCCAGTAGTTTCTGCATTTATAGAGTTATTTCAAATCGATTTAACTGTACTTGGAGGCCAAATTTATTATTTAACTAATTCAACAGATGGAGCTGGAGCTTCTATTGTTTGGGATAGTAATACATATATTCCATTTCCAATCAAATTAGAGAATGTATCTCAAAATTCTTCAGGTGCTGAAACTAGGCCAACGCTAACAGTATCATCAATCGATGATATATTTAGAGGATTAGTTGCTACATTAGATGATTTAGTTGGTGGAACTGTGATATATACTAGAACTACTGCAGATTATATTAATACCTCGATATCTGCTCCACCGTTTACTTATGTGATTTCTAAAAAGACAGCACAAAACCAATCAGGTATAGCTTGGGAATTAAAAACAGATTTAGATTTAGATCGTAAATTTTTACCAGCACGACAAATGTTAGTAGAACAATTTCCAGGATTAGGTAGGAATAAACAAACAATATGATAAATTTAACTAAAGAGCAATTTTCAGATATTGAAAATTCTACATTATTGGAATATCCTAATGAAATGTGTGGAATCATTTCAGATGGAAAATTTATAAAATTACAAAATATACATGAAGACCCAATTAATTCTTTCAAATTTGATATGTTGGAATTCGATAAAGTAAGGGGAGATAATGTAGAGTGTATAGTACATTCCCATACTCGAGACGTTAAAACTCAATTACAATTTGATTTACGAACTCCATCATTTAAAGATAAAATAAATCAAGCTAAACTGGGAATACCATGGTTAATTGTAGCAACAGAAGGAGAAATTGTACAACAGCCTATAGAATTACCTAGAACTCCTAATGATAAATATAATAGAAGAAGGTTTATGTGGTACATAAACGATTGTTATACATTAATCGAAGATTATTATAAATTTGAAATGGATATAATATTGAAACCAGCTTCAGATGATTTTGATTGGTCTGATTTATTGGGTCCAACTAAAATGTTTGAAAAATACATAATCGATTATGGTTTTTATGATATAGAAAATGTAGAAGATATACAAAATGGAGATATATTAATTTTGAATACTGTAGGTTTAAAAGCTAATCATTTAGGTGTTTATCATGATGATTACGTATTAGAGCAATTGGGTTTATCTATAAAAAAATCATTTTCTAATTACGTTGGAAAAATACATAGGATATTACGATATGAAAATAACATTTCTAGCTGATTTAACTCCGGATAATCATTTCATTATTGATTCAAACATTTCAAATGTAGCTCAAGCTATATCATTAATTCGATTACATAAAGGCGACGAAGCTGCTAATAAAATATTAAATTCTCCACATTGTTTTATACTTAAAAATGATGGCGATTCTGAAGCCATATGTTTATCCAATGATGTTATTGATAGTAATATTTCTAATTATGACAATTTAGTAATTATGCCAGCTATTGAAGGTGATGCTCAGGTCGTTGTCGCTGCCATATTAGTTGGATTACAAATAGCAGTTTTAGCATTAACTGTAATATCAATAGTTTACAACTTAGTAATATCAATTTTAAACTCACCTGATGATTTTTTCAATGAAGATCCATCAAATGAGCAAGGTGCTGACGGTCGAGGATCATTATTTACTGGACCTCCTAATACTAGAATTCAAGGTGGTTCTGTGCCGTTAGTTTATGGTACATCGCATTCAGGTGGAACTTTAATTTCAACTGCGTTATATACACAAGATTTAGGGACTATATGAAACAATATTTTGAAACAATTGAAGGTTCAGGTGGCGGAGGCGGCGAACCTGAAGCTCCAGCGGCTCCAATTGAGGCTCCAGATACATTAAAATCTAAACAACAACTTAAAATGTTATGGGTAGTTGCTGAAGGCGAAATTGATAGTATATCTAATATTTATGCTAATGGTGTAAATATTTCAGAATTCGATGCAACATATGATGTTAGATTAGGAACTTCAGATCAAACAGTGCTTCCAGGATTTTCTAAAATTGAAGCACCATTTTCAGATGGTTCAGAATTGAAATTTAATTTACCATTATCTCATGTAGTTTCTCATGTAGGTGTAGATGCAATTCGTATTGCGTTACAGTTTGATGCTTTAAGATTACAAAAAGAAAATGGTGATTTAGTTGGTGCTACAGTATTTTTTGATATAGATACTAGAGCTAATTCTTCAGATATTTGGACGACTATTGCTACAGTTAAAAAAACTGGTAAAGCTTCAAGACCTTATATTTGGGATACATTAATAGAAAAACCTGATCATGCTACAGATGTTGATGCATGGGAATTCAGAGTTACGCGTTCAACATTAGATGCTACATCTAGTAAGCTTCAAAACATTTCAAAATTATCAGCATATACGGAAATACAATACAGCGAAGAAACATATGCTAATAGTGCGTTAGTTGGTATAACATTTAATGATGCTGATCAGTTGGGTGGCAAAATACCTAAAATGTCATTTGATATAGTAGGCAAAAAAGTTAAAATTCCATCACTCGCTTATTATAATCCTAATACTAGAGTATATACTGGAACTTGGGATGGCACTACGTTTGCGTTAAGTGATTTTTCATCTGATAATCCAGCTTGGATTTTATATGATATATTAACTAATACTAGAGTAGGATTAGGTATAAGTACTGCTAAAATTGATGTAATAAGTATTTACAATCTAGCTATATATTGTGATGAGTTTATAGATGATGGCAATGGTGGCACAGAACCTAGATTTACAATGGATAATCAATTTTATCGTAGACAAACCGCTAAATCATTTTTAAGTTCAATTTTGGCTATATGCAATTCAAATTTGATTACAAGTTTAGGTTTAATTACAGTTTCAGTTGATAAAGCTTTGCCATCTACAAAATTAGTTACAAATGGTAATGTAATCGACGGCGAATTCGAATATAGTTCAGCTGAATTATCGGGTAGAACTAATAGTGTAAATGTAACTTATAATAACAAATTAGATAAACATAATACTGCAACTATTACTGAAGCGAATTCAGCTTTAATTGCTAAATATGGTTTAATCTCATTAGATGTACCACTACCTGGTTGTACTAGTGAAGCTCAAGCTAGACGTAAAGCATTATGGATGATAGAGACTAATTCATTATCTCCAAATATTGTAACATTTAAAGTTGGTTTACATGGAATGTTTTATAATATTGGTGAAATTGTGGAGGTCATGGATGATTTTGCATCATTAACAACACAACAAGCTTTCGTTAAAAATGTTATAACTGGTGCAAATACTGTTATAACATTAGATCGTGCTTTAACATTGGAAGATCAATCATATAAAATCCAAGTATATGCTGCCGATGGTTCTACGATTTATACTGAAACTATAATAGAAACCAATACAACAACTTCAACTGTTACAACTATTAGCCCATTACTTACGGACCCAACAATAGGTCCAACAATAATTATAACTGGTGATGTTACATCTAAGCCATATAAAATTACTAGTATAACACAAAATGAACCTAATGAGTTAGTAATTCAAGGTATAGAGTATGATGTTGATAAGTTTTCAAGAATTGATAATGGTGTAACCATTATCCCATCTGATAATCCATATGTAAATATAGATCAATTCTCAACTGAACCAGTCGAAAGTATATCATTTGAAGAAGTTTTTAGTAATACTGGAACAACTCAAAAGGCTAATATTTTAGTTACTTTTGATTGGGATATTAATAATTCAGAAGATTATAAACCTACATTTGTTGCATATTGGAGGCGCGATGGTTTAGAATATCTAAAAATTGATAATATATATTCAAACGAATTTACAATACCAGAATCAGTTCCTGGAACATATGATGTAACAATATATGCATATAATGTTAGAGGTATACGATCAGCAGGCGTTAATGCTACATATTCATATAGAACGGTTTCGGGTACATCAACATTAGTTCCACCTACAGATTTACGTATTGCTCAAGGTGGTTCAACTACTTTTGATACTCCAGACTTAAATGTTGAATGGATATATCATCCTGGAAATGATAATAAAACTGATGTATTTTTTGATTATGTATTAGAAGTTTGGACTCCAGATGGAGTAACGCTTAAACGTTCAGAAATTGTTAAAGGTGATCCAACAACTAAAAATGGTTCATATACATATAAGTTTGCAGATAATCGTTCAGACTTTGGAACAGCTTCTAGAAATGTACAAATTAAAGTATATTCAAGAGATGTTATAGGTGACTTATCTACTGCGATAACTACTACATTTACAAATGCTGTACCAGGAGTGCCATCGTTTACTGTAAATAGTGGAATCGGTATATCATATATTAATATCTCTGAATTATCAGAAAATGATATTGCTGGCTACAAAATTCATAGATCAGAAACTAGTTCATTCGTTGCTGATGGTTCCAATTTAGTTTATGATGGTCCTGATAATTATGTATCATTATCGGGTGCCGATGGAATATCATATTATTTTCAAATTGCTGCTTATGATACATTCGGAAAAACTGGATTAACATATTCAAGTGAAATAAATTCAACTACATTATCTGTTGATATTAAATCTTTTAGTTTTACGGGTTTAACGTTTAAACCTAATGATCCAATATTGAATACAGTTTCATGGACTGCTGGAACTGCTAATGTTTCTAATGGTGCTACAGTTTCAGAATATAATATTACTGCTGGTGATGTATTATGGACCTCTGGTAACTTATACATTTATTATATAGAAGGTTCTACATCGTTGAGTTCCACTACATCGTTTACCACGGCTATGGCTTCTAATGCTAGAGTATTACAAGTATATAAAGGTGATACTGATTTATCTGGATCTAATGGTAATGTATTCATCGATGGCGATACTATTATAGCTGGCACAGTAGGAGCTAATCAATTAGTTACAGGTTCAGCTGTTATAACTGGTAGTGCTCAAATACAATCTGCAATAATTAACACAGTTCATATTAATGACAGCCAAATAACTAATGCAAAAATTGGTAATACTATACAATCCACTAATTGGAATAATACAACAAAAGATGGATGGCACATTGATAAATCTGGCAATATTCAAGCATCAAGTATTAATATATATGATGGCGCCGGTAATTTAACTTTTGGTGCTGGTACTGGCGGCGCATTAGATTTTGATAGTGTTACAGGTGCAAATAAACCAGCTAATAACGCTGATGTCACAGGATCAAATACCGCCGATAATACTAATAATGTTGGTGGCTCAAGTGCGGCAACTATTGAAAGCGTTGCTACCAATTTCAATAATAGAAATGATAGAAATGGTACAGCTGTAGTAAATCCTACAATTTTAACCAATGGCACATCAATTGATCACGTAATAGCAACTGACAGTTCAGCTTCGATTTCATTTGAATGGTCTTGGGCTGGTACAGAATCCGATATTGATGGTTTTATTATTGGTATACGAACTAGTACATCAAATTCAGCATATACATGGGGTACTACGCCAGCCGAAGAGATAACTTTAAGTGTACCGGCTGATAGAAGAGCACATGGTTTTACTAGTGTAGCTTCTGATAACTATAACACTTTTAGTGTTCAAGCGTATAGAATAGTAGATACTGATGTAAATGCGGCTGGAATAATTAAAAGTTCTATAATTCAACCATCGTTAGCAGCAGAAAATCCATATCAAGCAAATTCAAATGTACAATTTTCTGGTGATTTGGTTGGAACAATTCAAGGTTCAGCAGCTGGAACTCTTGCAAATAAAAATAATGTAGATTTAGCTAGTGGCGACGTTTTAAATAAATCTTTAGCAAATGTTGATAGTACTCAAAACACTAAACTTAATGGAATAGCTACAGGTGCTGACGTAACTGGCAGTAATACAGCTTTAGATATTATAGGTCAAGGAGCATTCGCAACGTTAGGGCAAATAACTACAGGCAATGTTTCCACATATATTGCAAACGCGGCTATTCAACAGGCACAAATTGGTTTATTAGCTGTTGGTACTGCTGAGATACAGGCTGCAGCTATAACTACAGCTAAAATTGGTGCAGTACAAATAACTACAGCTAAAATAGAAGATGCGGCTATTAGTACACTTAAAGTTGCGGGCAGAGCTATTATTGCTCCACTTTTTATTAAAACTGCCGCAACTAGAACTCAATCTGGTGGAGGTTGGGAAACTATACAAACTGTTACGGTAACTCCTGAAGCTGGAGTAGCATTAGCTAATCAAACAATTCAAATACACGCTTATGGAACTGTAACAGCTGCAGACGAAGTTTTTCAATCTGGCGATGAAATAAATAGTGAATTGAAAATAATTGCAGGTGGTTCAACCATTGCTACTTATGTTGGTATTGTACACGAACGTGCTTTCGCGTTACCGGTAACGCTTCTTGGATCGTTTACCCCATCATCATATAGTTCTTTTACTGTTATTTTACAATATAGAAGTGCTATAAGTACTAATAATCAAAAAGGTACGTCAAAAGATAGAACAATATCGATAGTACACGTTAAAAACAATGGAGCATAAATAATGTCTATATACACATTTTATAAAAACACTGGAGAAATAACTAAGATTTTTCAAGGTGTAGAATCAGAAGCGTTAGATAATAAATTAGATGATGAATACTCATTCGTAGAAAGTTGGGCAAACGATGAAACTCAATATATACCAAATATTGAATCCCCATTAGTAACAGATAAATTAGCTAATCCTTCAGTATTAGATAAAATTGAAGTATTAGCTGATGGAATAGACTTTTTAACGATTACTAATGTACCAATTGGATCAAATATCAAAATAATAGGTTCTACAATAATAGAAGACGTTACAGATTCTGAAACTATAGAATTAGGATTTGATATTGTAGACAAATATGTTTTAACTATTTCAAAATTCCCATATTTAGAATTGGAGACAACAATAAATGCAACTTAGAATCACGAAACCATTATCTGAATTAAAAACAGACAATTATAATATAATAAAATCTAAATTATATAATTTTATTATAGAAGATTCAAATTTTCCAGAATGGAAACAAGTCAATTATGCTGATACATATTCAGATTTATCTATTAAAAAACTTACTTCTTCTATAACACCAGAAGAACAAACAATATTAGATAACATAATTATAATTAGATCATGGAAAAACGATATTTTAATTGAACGAGAAAGAGTAAAATCATTAATATTTCAAGCTTCAAACATGTCCGAAATACGAACTGCTACTCTTAGTATGCAATTTATTCCTACCCCTTTTATATTATAAATACAGTAAAGGAAAATATCACATGGCGATAACATCGAAAGACATTACTCATACTCAAGGTTTAGCACCCCAAGAATATTTCATAATCAAAAATCTAGCTGGCTCGCCTCTAGATATATCAAATTATACAGCAGAAATAAATATCAAAGCTGGATTTAAGCCTGGAGCTCCACTGATAGAATCTTTTTCAAACACTAACACCAAACTTAAATTTCATGACTCTATACTAGGACGTATAGATTTTAATTTCGATGGTTCAGAATTCAACTCCATATCTATTAAATCATATACAAATAGTTATAGATATGACTTTCTACTAATCGATGACGATGGAACATCTAGAAACATTTTTGATGGTTCATGGATAATCAAAACCAATATTTAATAAATAATACTATAACATAATAAAAAGGGAAACCGATATGGCTATCATAAGCTCAACACCAGTAAAATATAACGAATGGCAAAAAAGACAATTAGATGGTGGAACTGATGTTGTCGATTGGAATACCGATTCAATAAAAGTAATGCTGGTAACATCTGCATACGTTCCAACAGTTTCAGAAATTTATCTATCGGATGACGCAGGTTTAAGAGCAAATGAAGTAGCAAATGGCAATGGTTACGTTACCGATGGATTAGATTTAACTGGAGTAACAATAGTCGAAGCTGCAGGCGTAGCAACAGTAGATGCCAACGATTTAGTATGGTCACAAAACGCATTAGGTTTCACGGATGCAAGATATGCTATATTATATAAAGATACAGGTGTAGATGGTACATCAATTCTTATATCATATATGGATTTTACATCAGACGTTGGTAATCAGGGAGCCGATTTAACATTATCATGGAACGTTTCAGGTATATTCACGCAAGTTTAAAATAAATTAGATACAAGGATTTAGAATGTGCGAATTATTAATTAAAGCTGTAGATTTAAATCACTCTGATCCATATATTAACATAGCTGGATGTTATAAACGTGGCGATGTTATCCTTATCGAAGAAGATGGGTACACATGGGGTTCTAGTGAGTTAGATACGACTATATTTGCTATCGTTAAAATGCAAGGAGTCTCACGTGAAAATGTTAAATATCTACTAAATAGTAATGATAAACCTATAAAACATTCAGCGTTACATAAAATACCTAACATTTTCATACATATGAATAAACAGTTAAGAGAACCGATAATTAGAAAGCGGTTCTATGTGGATTTAATCACCAAAAAAATAACAGACAAAGCGAGAATGTAATGCCTTTAACTTTAGATAGTCCCATTAATATAAATAACACAGTCGATAATATTAAAATTAATTCGTTTGCTGTTGATCTTGAAAAAAAAGAAATTCATGTTGGATATACTGAAAAGCATGGAAATACTACATTAGGTGAAAAAGTTATCACAATTGTTGAACCTGATTTTACAAACACTATACAGTTAGCATCTACAGAAGCAGGAACTGACATTTATAATCCTTTGAAAAATAGTCTTTACTCACACATATCAGACGTTACTTTAAACCCAGGGATCGTCAGTTAAATGGCTGCCGAGTTGCTATCAGCTGTTGTAGATACAACAGTATGGAACGGTTGGACGCAAAACGAAAGAGATGTATATAGTGGCAGACAGTTTACCAGTATTATAAGTTGGTCTGCGGCACGAAACGGGGATCTAGTTTCAGCTGATACGATAGAAACTGCGGTTGTCCATGATTCTACAGTCAAATTCAATAGACCAAATGGAATTGATTTAGCCGGTGGAGTTCATGATGCAACTCATTTTATGCGAATTATTGGTTCTGATGACATAGATCCTATTGGAATGACGACCCATAAAATGGGAAAAGATACCGACGCGTACGGCGCTGTGTTATGGAACGATCAGATTTTACATATCGAAAATATGATTATCACATGTGATAATATCGTAAATCATTTCATATTCCAACAAGGTTCAGCTGAATGTCATATACATAAATGTGTCATAAAGCAATTTACAGGTGAAACTTGGGGAACTATCGCAAGTACTATAGTTTCAAACTCATTAATCATATTACATGAAACTGGAATTGGTGCAGTCACTAAAGGAATTCCTAATAACGCAACGTTACGAAATGTAACTATAATTGCACCAACTAACACTGGTGCATGGAATTCACAAATATGTGCTCATACATGTCATTGTACAAACGTATTAATATATAAAGATGATGTTGCAGTCAATACCCAGTACCCAGTCTGGTGGAATTGTACGGTAACATCATGTGCTGAAAATGATATAAATGGTCAAACATCAAACACAGGCGGAACTTTTTTCTCGTCTCTAATTACTACAGACTTCACCGATTACAATAATGGTGATTATTCAGTATCATCAACATCACAATTAACTGATGCTGGTATAAGTTTATCACAATTTTTCACAGATGATATTCTAAGTACTACTAGAACTAATTTTGATATTGGGGCGTTTGA
Source organism: Hyalogyrina grasslei (assembly GCA_034780735.1). NCBI lineage: Eukaryota > Metazoa > Mollusca > Gastropoda > Hyalogyrinidae > Hyalogyrina > Hyalogyrina grasslei. The sequence continues at coordinate 14,916 of JAUZSW010579926.1, forward strand.
ATATGCCGGATCGATTACTAATGATATTAATGTAGATTTATTAGTTGTAGCTTCTACATTTAATGATGTTAATATTTCAT
>JAUZSW010581037.1:0-14984 GCA_034780735.1 Hyalogyrina grasslei
GAGGGGGATTGAAAGCCCCTTCGGGCTTCACCACCCACAGGGCTAAATTGAAATTACAGAAGAGGTGTTACACTAACCTCCAGATTTTCTGAAAGCGAGATTTGGATGCTTAGATTGTAGTAACCTGCTTTGTGAAAGGTCAGGTTGTGGGTGCGATTTGTGCTGGATGTTTCGTTGAGTATATAGCCTGTCAAATTCAGACAAGAGATATTGGAAAATGAAATTGTTTCGTTGGACAATGATACAAAGGGGACTGTTTCGTTAAACTGATCCTGAATATGAGGTGTGTAGTAAAAACGCACATCAATGGTCTCGGATGTGTTGAGAGTGTTCCACGATGTATTGATAAAGGTGGCAAACGCGTTGCTGTTGAAATGGTCTAGTTGAGTATTGATTAGAGTGATATTTTTTTGCGTGGACAGGTTGATTCCTTGCATTTTCGACCCAGAAGAAAGGAGGTTGCCGTGGACTCCGATTTCAATGAGCGTAGTATTTCCTAAGAGGCTACTTTCTCGTAGATCAAGTGTCCCGTTTTCAACATAAATTGTTGTGTTGCTTCCAAGAATAATCGTTCCTTCTGCAGTCAAAATTGAGCCGTTTGAAATTTTTATTATGCTATTGTTTTCCAGTGTGTCTGGGAGAAGGCACCCAGATGCTATAGTGATGTTCCAATTGGATTTTGGCAGGCAAGGATCGAGCAAAACAGATGCTTCCTTCCATGTACTATGTTTTAATCCAGCATCAATGCTTTGTATTCGAACAACAATGTTTTCAGGCGTTTGATTGTAGAGCGTGGTGTTTAAACGATATTGCATATTCCCCAGATAACCTTGTGCTGGTTTGCTGGTAACTGCGGGTTGTCCTGACAACAAAAGTCCTTTGGTTGGAGACTCGATTTCAAGATTGTAGGAAAGCATTCCTGTTGGCGTTTCGTTGTCTGTCCCGGTTGACCAGTTAAGCCATAATGAGCCAGACGATTCATTCCAAATCCCTGAAATCGATGTAGGGGGTTCTGGCTGTGCGTTAGGCGAGATTAACGATGCCGTATTATTAAATAGAATGATCGGCTCCCCGTTTATTCCAACACCTGTATAGGCAAGATCAAGGTCGCCATCGAAATCATAATCCGCGGCACTTATGGAGCAGCTCGGGAGTGCATAGCTGTTGTTGAACGGATTAACGGAGACAAAGGTTCCGCTATTACGGAGATCGTTTACAAAAAGCGTTAAGGTTTCATATCCCGTTGTTCCTCCACAAATAAAAATGTCGGAGAAACCATCACCACTAAAATCAGCAATGATGGCATCTCCATAGATTGAACCGTTGAATTCAGGAAATATTCCAGTGCTTGTTTTTGACCAGTTTTTCGTGTCATTGTAGACAATATATTGCCAGTTATTTGAATTTTCCAGATTACTTATATTGGTTGTTCCAAAATGGATAAGTGAGGTTGTGTTTTCATCCAAAAAACGACCGATGGCACAGGTGCTTTTATAGAGCTTTGTCGGGAGAGATTCATGAAGTGTAAAATCGCTTCCATTATTCAAGTAAATGCTGGTTTCAATACCAGAAGAGTTTTCTCCGCTGACAAAGAGATCAAAAAAAGAGTCCTCGTTAAAATTTCCGTAGCAAATGCTCGCAAATTGCAGGTCGGGGAGTGACGTGGGTTTAGCGGTCAAATTGGTTTTGTTGTTTATAAGCAAGGTGGTTGTTTTTTGATTGGTTTTTGATCCCGAAACCAAAAAATCTGGGAAACCATTTCCAGTAAGGTCAGCAGAAAGTAAGGAGGGAAATTTAAAATCATTCAACTCTGGCAGTATGAACTCTGTATTAAAATCGTTGTTCGTATCTGAAAATATGTTTTGAGATGCTGATGCAATGCCCGAGTAGAGTAGAGATAATGCGCCTTGATTGAACAAGTCGATGAAACTAAAACTGCCTTGTCTTGCTGTATAAGTTTTATCTAGAAGCAGTGACATGGTGGGGCCAAGTTGTCGAATCTGAGTGTTTGCATCAGCACCTCCTACATATGGAACAGAGGCTAAAAAACTATTCGAGCCATTTTCTGTTAATAAGATGGGTTGGAGATACCAATCAACTTCGCCTAGATCAAATCCGCTGGAAATCAAAAGGGGGTGAACTGATAGGTTTTTAAACGGGGAATCGTAGATGTTTTGTTCGAACGAGCATGATGCTGATATAGATAGATTTCCTGTGTCGGGAAGGATGAATCGGGCTGTATAAAAGTCATTAAAACCTTGGGCCGAAGCAGTTTGATTTTTGCCGTTTAAGGAAATGTTACAATTGGCACTCGTGATATTTCTTGGAGTTTCATTTCCCGTGATATTTCGAACTAAGGTATAGAGAATAGTTGGTTGTCCGGCTAAAAACAGAGGATCTGTTCCAGACAAAATCCCAGCATCATTCGCGGTATAGACATCCACAATAATTGGTTTATAAAGATCATATTGGAATGTAACGACTCCATCACCATTAGAAAAGAGATGGTCGAAAGATTGGTTTAAAGAGTCAATACAATGCAGTTGGAATGCATTTTCAAGTGTTTCATTTAATGCTCTAAAGTTGGCTTGATACAGGCCATTTTCTGAATAATTTAGTCCAACAATTTTTGGGTTTGGAGATGAAAAATTCAGGTAGCAGGAACTTGAGCTGTTATCAATCGGATCGTTTGAAGAATTCCGATAAACTGCACTGAATTGTAGCGGGGTTGTGAAATCTAGCAGATCATCATCAAAGGCTGAATAGGTGAAATTAATGCTCGAATTTTCGTGCTGACTATACTGCCACGTAGATTGCGCCTGTACTGCTCCGACTGCCAATAAGAACAGTACGACCATGAATATGAATCGTTTACAAATTGTACCCTTCACCCTGAAGGGATTTAGGGGGAAGAGGCTTTATAAAACTTGCGATGCAAGCTTAGATTCAAGTGGCTCGGTATAAGACAAAGGTCTGTTATTCGTAATCGGGATACCTTGATACATTTGTCTTATGAAACTTGAAGCTGCATTTGGAGAAATCCTTAAAAAATATCGATTACAAGCGGGGCTATCCCAAGACGCGCTCGCAAAAAGAGCAGGTATGCACAATACAACGATTTCGTACTACGAAGTTGGTCGACGAAAGCCAACGATTCATACCTTGTTCATTCTGGCTCGTGCATTGGAATTGCAACCGGCAACTATCATCGCCGAGTTGCAGGGTTTAAAGCCTGATATCGATTGAAACGATCTGCCTTAAAGGCGCAGCTTACGCAATGCATATGCGCCTAAAGCACCAAGACCCAGTAGGGCTGCAGAGCTAGGCTCTGGGATTACATAGCTTGCAAAATCATGGTTTGTCATTCCGCCTCCAGCACGACCTCCTTTGAATGATGTGGTTAAAACACCAGAGTTTGGGTCGTAAGATATATCTGTGAGGGTATCGTCTCCTACTTGATATTCGCCAACTAATTGTCCGTCAAAATATTGATCCATATTTCCTGCACCACCAGTGAAATCACGACTTACAAGGATTGGCATTTTGTTTAAATCAGTTATTGGCCCATTCGCAATTACTTCAAGGCCAGTATAATTAGAGCCAATGTTTGGGCCGGATGCAACAGGAGTTGAGTTCCCCCACTCGAAGTATTTGATGGTATTATCGTGCGCATCAATTGCTGCAAAATGATCTTTTCCGTTGTACTGAAAAATAGAACTGATTCCTTCAACTCCGGTACCGCTTACGCTAGAACCGCCAACTTCATATCCAGTTGATAGATCTATTTTCGATACTCCGGAACCTCCATCATGAACAATTGCATAATTATCATCCCAGGAACCGGCATCATTGATGTTCGGTACAACTACATTCATGTCTGAACTGCTGGAAAGATCGTTCGCAAATGTACGAATATTACCCTCTCCAAATCCCAATTTAGAACCAGAAGTTTGTGCAGCACCTTCAATGTAGCCATCACTTGAATAAGTGTAATCAGTGCTAGCCAGCTGAATTACTCCACCCTCTGAAGGGGTTGGAGTTAGATAAGCCATTGCAGCAAGTCCGACCGCCGCAAGTGTTGGTTTTATGGATTTCATCATGGGGTTTTCTCCAGGCAAGGACTGCCTATGGAAATTTGAAGGGTGAGCTTGTTTATATAGTTTTCGGTTGTTCTCACTAATCGGTGGGAACAAGTGTTCGGGCTGGTACATTTGTCTTAGGTGTTGGGTAAAAAATAGAAACCCTAGTTATTTTTGCGTTGATTCATAATGACCGTGTCTGGATGGTGCGGAATGAAGGTTTCTTCAATTGGACCGCCCGGGTAAAATTCTTTCCGAAGAACAGTGCCGTAGATATTTTCTCTTCGAAGATTTTGTCCAGAAATATCTGAGTCCCACAGATATCCGTCCCGAATTTCTTTGTTCATGCTAATTCCTCCAATATTATGGCTTCATTATGGGTGTAAATAATTTAATATGACACCATATATAAGACAAAGATCTGCTGTTTTTGCAAGGCGGAATTAAGACAAATGTCTAAAATTAGCTTGCAAATTAAACTCCCTCTTGCTTCTTTAAAAGAAATATTTGGGAGGCCATTTAATGAACAGCAAGCAATTCTTTAACACAGGCATATGCTTGATCCTTGATAAAATGCAGTGGGTGAAAAAGATAGGAACCTTCTTTTGCGAATATGTGTTTCCTAATGCGACCCAGCTACCCATTTCGTCTGCATTGGGTGAGAATTCTTCTAAAAAACAATTGGCATCTATCTACTTTCTAGTTTTTGTTGTTTTGTTTTTGGTTCAGGCAATCTGGGCGATTACGAATGGCCGATTTTTGGGAGATAGTGATCCCTTAAGCAAAAACTTCATGGAGGACTGGGAAAATTTGTTGGATTATCTGATTATTTGCGAAGCATATTGCATCTTCGGGTTTTTATTTCTCAAATCCTCGTACCAAATTACGACAAAGCTTCAGCAGTCTGGGCTTACTGATTATTGTCCTGTTGAAAAAAATAAGAATCCTATAAAAAGCATATTTGGAGTGGCATTAATTCTTCTTGCTGGACTTATTGGGTCGGTGGGGTATGCCACAGAGGTTCAGAAATATTCCTCAAAATACTGGTTTATGGCAGGAGATTCCAATCTCTTCTTTTTTGACAAGGCAGAGCTGTACTATTTTTTTGTTAATTTTCTATTATTGTTGTTTGTTTCGTGGGTTTTTGTAGCACATGGATCTTTATTTATAATCGCAAGCAAGGTGGGAAAAAGTTTAATAAAAATCGAAGAACAGGACGGCATTGATGCGGAGATCTGGCTTGATGAAAATAAGCTCAAGGCAATGTTCCGTCCAATTGCTACACAGGTATTATGGTCAAAACTATTTGTCCTGTTTTTGGCTCTGAATTTATTCTCATGGAGAAAATATGAGGTAAATGTGGGGGTTATGTATAAGCTCTCGACACCTTTGTTGGCTATTTTTGGGATTTGGATATTCGCTCTTCCTCGCTATCAGATTCAGTATAGAATATTTAAAATCTGGAGAAAACTCGGCGTTCATAGTTATCATGATTTACGTACGCCCTGGATAAAAGGAGCATCATCTATTGCTGACTGGATTTTGATCACGATTTTGGTGAAGGCTTTGCTAGGAGAGCAACTATCCAGTATTTTCGATAAGTTGCTGAGTTAAACGATTTCAATACATTTAAATATGGACATTTTTTCCCTTAAGGTATGTCACGAGAAATATCAAACCTTGAGCAAAATGTCATAAATGCATTTAAAGTTGGTTCAACCATTGCTGCGATGGGTGCCGGAGCTTATTTGGGAAACAAATATGGTGCTGAATGGACTGAGGGCATGATGAATATGCCTGTGCCAAATACAGTAGCATATGCACAGAAAGTTCTTGCTGCGTATGTACCTCAGATCACTGGTGCTCTAATTGGACTGACTGCAATGGGATCCGTTTGTTTCAGAGAGCATCCTGATGAAAAGATGGATTACTCAGCCCCAGATTCTCAGATGAGCTGAAGGAGTTGTTTGATGAAAAATTATCCTTTGCTTCGTCGTGGATCTGCACTTCTAGGATAGGTTCTTTCTTCTTGGAATGTTCCATCCAATTTATGGATTTTTACTGAGCCAGGATGGGTTTTCATAAAACCCGCTGCTGCTCTGGTGGCATCATCCTTATTTAAATCCTTGAATACTTTAGATGCTTTTTGAGCACCTTGCTTGGTTAACTTCCAGTTTTCTCCATCATGAGTGAGATGATAATTGTCCATATGTACCTCTCTGTTAAGCTCTATAAGGTATTGTGCACTTTTTTTGGGTGCTTGGCAAGTGTGTCAGCTCCTCCAACCTTCCGGTTCATATGAAAAAAGCAATCTTGCGCCAGCTCATCAAACCCAGGAAGATCGTCTTTGAACTCAATATTTAATTTCCCATTCTGCCCAATCAGTTGGATGAGTCGGCTTGAGCCATTTCTGCCAATTTGCATCAAATCAAATTGCTCCCAATCGTAGGACTGTTTTCCAATCACTAATTTTTCTTCATTCAGAATAACCACATGTTTCCAGCGTGGCCGAAGAGTGAATACCCACAGAAACAATCCATGGCTGAGGGGTAATATTCCAAGCCATCGAATGTATCCAATGGGTGCCAAAAGCAAACTTGCTCCAAGCAAAACCCAGATCGAACAGCCTAAAGTAGTTTTTACCAATGGCCATCTTGCATGGCGATAGCATTTAGAAGGGGACTCGGTCATCCTCTTTTTCCTCAATCAGTGATGCAAGGTTTACAGGTGCCATAGCCTTTGTTTCCATCTGTTTCATGGTTTGGAAGTAAGTATTGAGTGTGCCAACCATCGGTAGGTTCCACATATAGTCGCGAATAGTGTGGTATTCAGGATGGAAAATCTGCATCTGAGGTTTTATCCCAATAGGTACGACTTGATTGGGTTGTGGCAACAATTCCGAAGCCTCTGAGCCGTAATATCCTGAAATGAGTCCGTAATAGACAAAAGCATTGGCCAATTGCGTCATAGGAACTTCTATGTTTTTTGCAGCCTGATACAGGCAGGGGATCTGAGTCTCATAGATTCTGGGAGAATACATTATTTCCCCCGTTTCTTGATCAATAAGCCATTTGGATTAGTGACAACTTCAGTATTGTAGATTCTTTGACCTTTTTCATTTTCATAAATTGAAATGATCAAGCGCCCGGAGAGCTCAACTAAGAAGTTCTTAAAATCTTTACCTAGAAGAATTTCGCGTTGCTCCTTCGTTACATCAAAAGCAGTGCAAGGAATATAGGCGGTACCAGTACGATTACTTCCATTTTTTGATGGATATCGAGTCTTGATGATGAACCGTATTCCTTGCCGATGCTCAATAGCGTAGGGGGATGCTGAAAGACTTCCGCTTAATTGAACGGAATTCATGGAGAGTCCCTCTTTTGTACAGTCTCAAGGTTCATGCGATGCAGTGAATCCTTGATCGTTTCGATAATGTGATCGAGCTTGAGCTCAATATCTGCCAGCTGACCGGAAATTTCAGTTACCATTCTTGCCGGGCTGGTATTTGCGTTTTGCGCGTGTTGAAGGGATTGTTTCGATTCCATAGGAGTAACAGAACCAAAACCCCCTTTATCGCTATCCTTTAACTCTGTCTCGGTTGATGCAGTTATGCAATCGAAGCGGGATTCGAACCTTGATGGCAGTACGAATACTCAGTCATTCAATCGATGTTGAATCCGAAACCGAGCCTCCGCTCGCCTACGAACGCGACCCGTCGCAAAACAATGCTATGCGCAGACCCTACCGGATTTATCTGCGCTCAAATTCACACTCATAAAACGAGGTAATACAAACATGAATTTAGAAGAACAAATCGAAATATTAAACGAAGTTGCCGATGTTATCGGCGGTGAAATATACAAAGGATATTCAGGACGAGGCATGTACGGTCGCCGGTGCTACGGCATTGAGTGCGATGAACCCATCTCATGTATTGAACATGCTTCAAATCAGGGGATTATGGGAGCAAGCTATGACCAGATGGGACTGCAATATATTGTCTACTGGCCACGTATTAGAGAGGGGGATTGATCCCCTATTTTCAATGAATTAGCAGTGCAAAATACATACATCAGAAGCGGTAAACCTCCCCAGAATAAGCACGCGATTTATCGGTCAACACCAGTTAATTCTCGAAAGAAGAAATAGTCCGACAGATAGCGGCCCGGTTCTGGCAAATCTTCAAGACCATAGGATTTAACCATTTGGCAGGGAAAATAGCCCATACGGTTTTCCGCTTGGCCATATCGATTCATTTCTGAATCATCTACCTTTTGCTGGAGTCCTTTCCATATTTCAAATTTCCAGTTGTCAAGGTTTGCAATATATGCCCACTCGCAGTGCTGACTATCATGAATGAAATCCGATGCGTCCGGCGCAAATGAGAGCTTCCCATCAAGGTATGGTTTTAGAGTGCCTTGTAGTGGCCGATAGAGATCGTAAAAATCCTTTGGAGAAAAATTGTGTTCCTGCTCCGGAAAGTGCCGTCTGATTTCGGACTCCGCCATGCTGGTATTATCTCCAAGCATTCTTGTTTCAGGAATGGTAACCAGCGATTCAACGCGGTCGCAAACCGTGTCCCAATTACTCACATTTCGAAAATCTCTCAAGACTCTCAATCCCAAAGTATCGGGATGGGAGTCGGAATGGTTGTAGATGAGTTTATCTGTTTCATTATATCTAAATCCTATTAATCCTCGTGTTGACATTTTTGTATCACCACTAAAGAGGGGGTAGTGGCAGTTTATAGGTTTGGTGGCACTTCGGTGGGATAGAATCAGTATTTGAAGCGTTTCTCGTAATCCTTGTGTGGCATCCATTCGAGAATTATGGAGTAAATGCAAACTTCCTGTTTCTGGATGGTATAGATCAGTCGCCATGCATTCGGTAGGTTGTATTTCCAGAGGTTATTGATTCCATGCTGTTGGATATACTCCTTGGGGAAAAGTTTTTTGGGAATTTGAATGCCGCAATAGGCATTCTCGGCAAGGTCATCCATCGCTCGGTCAATCCACTTTTTTAACAGCTTGTCCTCGGAATTGGATGTGGAGAGTTTTTTGTAGGTTTTCCTGATTTTTTCATCCGCAAGTCGGACTGTGGTTTTTTGTCGAACCATTGGGACTATGGGGTCACCAAACGGCTACTATCGAAGTCGGGATTAAATATCCACCCCACAGTTCCGTATCTGTCCCTTGCGATATAGAGGTTGTTCTCAAAATAGGAGAAAATGAGGTTGTATATCCGGTAGGGCATGCTGTTGCGTAGATGGTTCCATATTGCTCTTTTCTTATACTCGCCAGAATGATCCCTGATAAACTGTTCTACCATTTTTACCTTGTCCAAGCTCGGAAGAGCCGGTTGTGAAAGATTTGTTGCTTTCATTGTAATTTTGATGAAGTTATCAGGCTTAATAAAGCTTGTGAATGGGGAAGTACGAGAGTGTATTTTCGGGTTAAACGCCCGTTAGCGGCTTTCAAAATGGCACTTGAAAGCCAAATTTAATAGCGGCTAGTAATATTCACTACTTTATGCGGGGGAATCCCCTGCACAGATTCTTTTGCTGACTTTTTAATTGCGATATTCCGGTAAAATATACGAATATAAGTATATTTTTTGCGTGTTTAAATTAGGGGAAATTAATGAAGACTGGAATTGGTATAGCGCTTATAGTGTTACTATTTGTTGGTTTGTTGGAGGCTGCGACCAAGCTTCCCAGTACAGATTACTCCACTGAAACCATCTCCTCTTTGGAGCAAGCCGATGCGTTGGTTCGGGCTACGCAAGAGCAGTTTTGGCAGTTGTTTCCGCCGGCGGATGATTGGCTGTATGTTCACTCTGATAAATCAGTTAAACCCGTTATCTGGAGTTCCGGGTGGCCAAATGCGTTAAAAAAGCAGATGTATGCTGAGATGCGTGCCGTCAACGGTAATCTATATCCGGTCTACACCTTATGGGCTGAAGCAGACCGGATTACCGGAGACTTAACCTACTATAATATGTTTGGGCAGCCCGTCTGGACAAGTCCCGCTCCTTTTGGATACACCCCGCTAAGTCCAGTACTGGCTCAGTACGGAGCAGAGCGGGTTGAGGACCTTTTAGAATCGCAACAGAAATTTACGGCATCTTCGATTGGTTTGGCATTTCAACTCATCCCTGATTCTTTTCAGGAGTCTTATGAACAGGATGTAGTCCTTGAAGAGCAAACAGCAACGTTATTTGCGGAACCCATGGCGATGGCTATGTCAGTTCCAATGCCTGGAGATGGAACTTCAACAAACGGAGGAGGTGGCGGAACTGCTTACCAGACTACTTCGGTTGATTACGGCAACAACCTTTATTTGGATCAGAATCTTTCCCTAAGCGAAGACGGTTGGCTTGATATCCACAACGCGGAGGCTGGCCAGAAATACGAAATCTATTATACCTACAATCTTCAGTACGTACCGTTTGATACCAATACACCCAGTTATTACACCGCATGGCCCGCAAAAATCGGTTTGATAGGAGAAAGTGACGGAGTTGCTTACTGGAGTGCGCCCCTTGTTGGAGAAAATGCTTTAAATAGAGATGTCGCATTTTTCCGCGCCTATGAATTTTCCGACTCAGACGGGGATGGCCTCAGCGATATATACGAGTTGATGATTACCAAAACAAGCCATACAAATTCGATGAGTGTTACGGCAGGGGTGCTTGACAGTGACCTCGATCAGGATAGTGACGGATTAAGCAACTATGAGGAATACCTAGGGCTAGGTCAGAACGTTTACACCCATCCGAGAATTCCCGACACGGATAACGACAATAAAAACGATGACGTTGATCCTTGGCCGATGGACGGAGCCGGGGCGGTTGATGCCGACCGTGACCGGATGCCAGATGAGCTTTATCAAAACCGGACATCGACCAGCTATCCGATGCTGGTAGCTGATCCAGATGATGATAACGACCGGTTCTCCGACACAGAAGAAGCCACTATGGGATCGGATGGGAAGGATCCGGCGAGCCCCGGTAGTTATGCCTATTTGGACACAGATGGAGACGGCCTTTTCAATTGGGAAGAAACCGAAATTTACAATTCCTCAATCAGCAATCCAGACCATGACGGGGACGGGATTGGAGATGGTTATGAGGAAAAGGTTCTCGGCAACTCCGCCACTTCTCCGAATAGCTATACTCAGGCTGAAAAAGATGCCTATGCGGCGGTTTCGGGTGATGCCGACCTAGACGGGAAGCCGGAGTGGATTGAGGGTGCGGATTCCACGAATCCGAATGACGGGTTGGATTTCAAAGTAAGCATTTTCTAAGGGGATTGGGATGAGTAAACGTACATGGGTTATATTTGCAGTTTTCATGGGATTGCTGGGCCTCGAACTGGCTGAAGCATCTGAAATCAAGCACAGGCGACATGATTCGAGAGCGCATTCAGTTCCCCGCGGAGACACAGACAATGAGGACGATTACGATTCGAGCCACGGGGAATTCACCTGGATGTTCCTCGCCCCTATGGAGGGGCGCAAGGTGACGCTCAATGGTATGCCGATGGCAGGATCGCCGCCGGAAACGAATGCGGACTCGGACTATTACCGGGAGGAGACCTCGTTGGACGCATGTGCAATGGAAGTGCAACATAGCGTAACCGATATCCATGTCCCCGTGGGTTCCGATCATATGGCGTTAGAAGTGCGGCGGACTCTCTCGCAGGAGATTTGGGGCGACATCGGCCTTGATCCCGACAGCCGTCCAGACAAACCGTTCGGCAAGGGGTGGAACTCGAACATCGCACCCTCGATCTACTGGAACCGGGGGCACTTCGGCGACGGACATCTTTACGTGACCGACCATACCGGGCAGCAGTACACATTCTACACCGTGAACAGCAGCAGTGTAGCCTATCCCGTGGCGCATTCAGGCCTTTCTGCCATGGACATGCTACGCACACGGCTGGTGCGCAATGCGGACAACAGCTTCACTTTGACGCTACCCAACGGCACGGTGCTGAACTATTCTGCATTCTTCTATCAGCAGGTGACCCAGCGTGAGATCACAAACTGGACTACGCTGTTCCGGTATCATAATTTTGCCCGCCTGTGGAATGTCGAGGACCGTCACGGCAACCGTTTGGTCTATTCCGGCGGTGTGGGTACCTGCATCCCTACCACCATTACCGCTTATCCGTCCGGCCTGTCGCTGTCAATTACACAGAGCAACGGGGTTGTCACTGCCGTCACCGACCCGAACGGCAATACTGTCGATTACCACTATGACGATAGCTTCGAGAGCATGGACGATGACGACAACGGTGCAACGATCCGCTCGGATGACGAGAACTGGGATGCCGCTGGAGAAAATGAATACGGCTGGTGGCCCTCGGGGAGTAAGGTGCTTTCCGAGGTGGAACGCGAAAATGGCGCGACGACCGAATACCGCTACTGGTTCCTCACCGAGGAGGACTACCGTTATTTCGATGAGGACGACCCTGGGGCCGTTTATCCCAACGGCATGTTCTATAAAGACTCCAATAGCTGGAAGTGGGGCGAGGATCAGCACCACCTCAGCATCCGCTCCATCACGGATGCAAATGACAACACATATTCATTCCGTTTTCAGAACCGGCAGCAGCGGCACGCTTCCACATACTATAATTCTGGATGGTCTGGGAACGGGGAACATGGCCGTGTGCCGGTGGTCCGTCTCGGCGTACCGCGCCTGCTCACCTCCGTCGAACTTCCGGACGGCGACGATGTTTCGCTGAGCCGGACGCGGGATTTTACCACGCGCTACAAATCCAACGACCCAGTGCCGGAGGGCTACCTCGGCCTCCAGCACAACCTCCAGACCTGCGTGACGGATTCGGTGAAAACACGCATCCGCGATGCCGCCGGGACGTACTGGTACTATACCTACGAAATTGAGCCGATTGGCACCTATACCTCCCTCCGGCAGTATTACGATTACTGGCCTTCACCCGGCGACCGCGGCACTCGTATCTATGCCCCCGACCGCCTCATCGTCAGCAACAGCGAAGGCTACGAGGAGACCTTTGAGTTCGCCCCGCAGGGCAGGGTAAATAGCATCATTCCCGGACACGTTGATGCCGATCCGCAGGTCTTCAGTCTTGCAGGAACCGCAGACCAATGGGACAACACGACAGAATATCAATATGCCGCCATGCCCGGCTATCTCAACTACGTCAGCGCGACCAGTCATTCCAAACCGACCAGACGTACGAATGCCGATAGCGATTACGCAGATTATTGGTATTATAATACAGCAAGCAGAGCGTATCAGCCGGATTGGGAGGATGATGAGCTTAACCGGAGAACAGACTATTCCTATCTGACTTCATCTGAACAGGAGGGGTTGCTCAGCAGCGTTACTGTGGCGGGAGCCAAAACCACGCAGTTCCGTTACGAAAACACCACTTGGCCTGCCTTCATGACCCATCGGGATGAAATACAAAAAAGTGGTGACCCGTCGTTCGTCGCCAGAACGATTACAAATAAGCCGCATGCACAGGGCCTCATTGAAATGGAAGTGATTGATCCATCCGATCTGGCGATCACCACGACCTATGGCTACGATTCGAACAACAATCAGGTCATTGTCATTGACCCCAACCTCAATACTAACTGGTTTGGATATGACGCGCTAAACCGTCTGGTTGCCGTAACCAATGCCGACCTGACCGTGCGCTTTTTTGGGTATGATCTGCGGGGAAACAAGATTGCGGAAACCAACGAAAACGACAACGTGACTTTCTGGCAGTATGATAGCTTTAACCGAGTTACTAATGAAGTCGTGGATTTGAATGGTAACGGGATTATTGATATTGATGACATCTCCACAAAAACCTCCTATACCGCCATGGGCAAGGTAGCTTCCGTTACCGATCCCAAAGGAACGGTAACTCTCAACTACTATGACCACCTCCAACGTTTGACGAATTCCATTGTTGATCCTGGCGGACTGAATTATTCCACCACATACGAATACAGTACCAACAGCGGTTCGCTGCTGTTCGAACCCTATGGATATCAGCCAACGAAAATTGTCGATGCACGTGGTTACAAAACCACCATCACCTACGACAAACTCTACCGGGAAGTCGAGCGGCTGGAGCAGATCAATGCTGCTGAATATGCTAAGACAACGTATCAGTATGACGATGTGGGCAATCTCCGCTATGAAACCCGCTGGAAAAATGGAACGACAACGCAGGTTACGGAAACCCAATACGATACTCTAAACCAGCCAGCCAAAACGAAGTTTGCCGATAATACCGAAATTGATTACGACTATACTTCCACTGGCCTGCTCTGGAAGCAGTGGGATGAAATGGATCGTCTAACCACCACGGAGTACGACAAGGCGCAACGCCAGGTTAAAGTCACTCAACCGACTGTCACTGCGGGAATTCCTGTAACAGAAACCGGGTATGATGATGCTGGTAATATCACCAGCACCATCGACCCAGAAATGAACATTACTACTTTCATTTACAACAATCTAAACCAGAAGACGCATTCCATTCAGCCTCAAGTCTGGGATGAAGAATCCGGTTCTTATCTCAACCCCACCAATATCACCTATTATGATGGAGTGGGAAATATCACTGGAACTTTGGATGCTCGGCAGAATCTTACAACCAATTTCTACGACGCCGCAAATCGGCTGACTAACTCCATCCTGCCGGAAGTCGCAGTGTTTGGAGGAACCGCCCAGCCTTACACGAAGACAACCTATGATAAGAATGGTAATCCTAGGCTTGCGGAAGACGGAAACGGCAATACGATTGAAATGCGGTACGATGCAATCAACCGGTTGATCAGTTAGTGTAACACCTCTTCTGTAATTTCAATTTAGCCCTGTGGGTGGTGAAGCCCGAAGGGGCTTTCAATCCCCCTC
>JAUZSW010582148.1:0-10568 GCA_034780735.1 Hyalogyrina grasslei
GCAGTCCAGTAATAATAGACATAGCGGTTTTTATTTTGCAGATAAGGATATGCTTTCAAATAGATATCAGCTAAATCATCCATCAGCTTAATATCTTTTGTCGCTACGGCATAACTTAATAACGGTTGGGTATAGAGTTGAGTATTGTATAGTGCAATAGTCTCATTATCATTTAGTCCGGTAGTTAGATTATCTATTAAATACTGTTTTCTGTTATTGAAAATATTATTGATCATCAACTTTATTTCCGGCTTAATATGCGGTTCTGCATTGGTCGGTAAAGCAAAAAATATCATTAATATCGCATTGACAATTATTAGTGAACAATTGAAGCGATTGATAAAGTTATTTCGATCTATCTTTTTCATAACAAACCTCATATTTATTGCCTAAGTAAAATTACTCAATAACATTATTGGTATTTTTGTTCAGACATGATTTAAGCGAAAATCTATCTATTTAATAGCAAATTTTTATTTGCACATTTATAACTAATATTTTTGTATAATCATTAGCCAGTGCTGCTAACAGCACTGGCTGGTGGATTTATTGGGTTAGTTTTGCAAATTCTTTAGCATATTTTTCGGCACTTGCAAAGAATGCTTGAACGTTTGCCTTTGGCGTTTCCGGTCTGATTGAATCGCAGGTGCCGATAATGAAACCGCTGCCTTGAGCACCGGCTTCAACCAGCTTTTTCATTGCTGCATCAATATCTTCAGGCGTTCCCATGGCAATAACATTTACAATATCCATGCCCCCTTTAAAGGCTAATTTGCTACCGTAGAGTTGCTTCGCTTCGACGACATCAAAGTCACCCATTGGAGCAGGAGTACAGGTTTCAAGTAGATCAATGCCGGTTTCAGCGATGAATGGCAATGATTGCATTAAATGTCCATCGTCATACATACAGGCAAGTCCGTCGGCTGCATGAATAAGCTTAGTCTGTTGTTTTATCATCGGAGCGAAAACTTCCTGATAAATGGCCGGAGACCAGCCGGCAGAGAGTGATTCATAGAACCAGGTGAGAAAAAAGTTTTTAACGCCGCGTTCAATTGACCACTGAAGTTGTTCTAGAGAAAATTTAAAAAATCTATTGAAAACTGCATCAAAGAACTCGCGGTCTTCATAATATGCGATCATCAGCGTCTCCATTGCCACCGCATTACCGCCGGTATGATCCATTGGTCCTGGAATACTGATCAACGGCATGGCATCATCATAGAACATCTGTTCAAAATCAAGATAGTCATCGATTGAAAATGTTGATTTTGGTGGTAGCAGATATTCATATTTGTCAAGATCACTTTTATCTTTGATAGGAAATTCAGCGATATGCGGGTTAGGGTTGGCACCATACTGTCCAGCTCCGGGTTTGGGTAATATTTTTACCTGTTGAAGCTTGCCGGCTGGAGTTTCAAAAACTGTAGTGATATTTAATGAATCACCTTCATCTTTGGTGGTAATATTGATATTAACATCATTGGTATAATTAATATTGCCCCAGGCACCGTTAAAAAGAGTATTAAGATTGGCTGGATAGACATCTGGTGGATATTGAAAATGAGGGTCATAACATGGGAACTCATTTTTTTTCAATTTGATATGCGTCAGTGCCGAACTGGTCTGATGCCCGATGGCAGTCATATTGAGCCGCGGACTGATGGGAATACGATCCACTGGTTCATGTTTTATTGCGGCAGTTATACGTTCACGACTTGTCATTTCTTGCATTTTTTTATTCCTTTTTTTAGTTGGGCATTCTCTCCAAGAGAAAGCTTGGGTTTTGTAAAAATTCCACTCAAATGGGATTTCATTAGTATATTATTGATAATAGGTTAATTTGACATCTAGCTATAATGTTTTTAGATTAAAATAGCATGCCAATTATATGTCATAAAATAATTACCGAGGTTGCTGTTATTGTTCAGTTTGATATAAATCATTAAGTCGCTTCAAAGAAAGATTTTTATTAAATATTTTAACTTCATCAATCAAGCCATTGAAAAAGTATCGATTTCCACTGTCAGAACCAATAGAAAATATTGCTGAAGAGTTAATTGGATGACCTGTCAATATATCTTGTCTGGAATAAGAGCTAATTTCAGCTCCATCAATATAAAGATGAATTTCCCTATCTCCGACATTGTCAAAAGTCATGGCAATATAGTGCCATTCTTCAGCCGAAAGAATATCATTGCTAATACTATAGGCTGAGGTTGAACTTCCTGCTATATAAGCACAAAGATATCCATTGCTTACAAAGAAACTATATCCCCATAAATATTTTGCAACGATAGTATTATATCCGTTTAGATTATCAAGTTTTATCCAAGCCGAGATGGTTCTACTGCCTGATATATTTAATGCAGATGGATTGCCCAAATCGACATAGTCATTAATCCCGTCAAATTTTAAACAGTGACCTGATAGCCCTTCGACCCAAGATGCTCCATACTGTTTCCCTATTGGAATATTGTCCATTGAGTCAGAAATTGTTGTACCGCTATTTTTACTAAATTTCAAGAAAATAAGGGGTTCTATCTTAAATTCAGTTGCTCCGACATCTATATTCCCATCATTTCGAGTTAAGTAATTAAAGTCATTGTCTATTGTATCAGAATTTGTTCCAGCATTAATACAAGGTGAATTTGTTTTTAATCGGTAATCACCAGCACCAGCATTTTTAAACAGAGGATTTGCTGAAAAATTACCATCCCCGGATGGAATTGAAAAACCATTATTATAAAAATCAGAATAAGAATATTCAACGTTTAACCAGTATGGATCTGACGTATTTACCAGATTAGAGATATTGGTAATTATGCAATTAATCATTTTATTCCCATAATTGCTCCGGTCACTCTCAAAAAGGTAATTTCCACCATCGAATGTACAATTAATAAAAGTATTATTAAAGGCGGCAGATTCTCGATCATAGTAAAAGAAAGAAATACAACTGGAATTGCTATTTTCAAAGATACAATTTTCAAACGTATTATAACTTCCAGCTGTTTGTGCTCCTTCATCTTCCGCAGTATCATACATTTCTATGGCATAGTCAACTTTTATTGTTCGGCAATTTTTAAAAGTATTATGGCTTGCCCCATCTCGAATAATAAAGCCACCAATTGACCAACTATCATTTGTATTTGTTTTAATTGCAAGACAATTATCAAAAATATTATTTTTTATACCTCTATGTCGTACTCCAAAGCAACAACTTTGGTTTACTGCAATACAATCTTTTATACAATTATTTTCGGCATATCCTTTTAATTGAATTCCATGTCCTCCATGTGGAAGATCTCCAATACGTTTGACATAACAGTCTGTGATTTTATTATTATCACCTCTAATTACTATGTAATAATCCATCGCGGCCTTCACACTACTGGCATCGTCACAATACACTTTACAATTATTAATTGTATTAGTGTTTCCTGTAACTGAAATTCCTTCGGCACACGCATTCAAAATAGTACAATTTTCAATGTTGTTATTATTTCCATAGGATCCAATCACAATGCCATGCCCATCATAGGAGGCTGTGGGGTTTCCGAGTTCTATTGCAATAATATTTTCAATGCTACAATGTTCTATACTATAGCCATATACTCCAATATTATAATTTTTAATCTGTATATTCTTGAGAATTATATAATCATGGTCAGTTAAAGTAATAGCTGAACCTGCCGTAGACCTATTTCCACCATCCAGCAGTGGCATAATAGTAGAATCAAGAGTAGTACCTAATTGATAATTAACGATTGGGTTATCGCCTGGAGTATTGGTGTAGCCTGCAAATATAATCTTTGCGGTTGCTGTTCCGCTTGTTGAGAACACAATATTTTCATGCTCATAATTGCCAGCTTCAATATAAACCATATCACCAGCAACCACATTATCTGCTGCATGCTGAATCGTTGCCATGCAGATGCTACATTCGTACCATTATTGTTGTCATTGCCACTTGTTGACACATAATAAATATTTGCCATTGTATTATTAATCATAATAAAACAAATAGTAGCATAAACAACCAACCATAAATTATATTTTTTATACAGCATCATGATTTATACCTCAATAGTATTAGTTATAATATTTTGTCATTTGGAGAAACTTGAGTGTAACGAAAGATGAAGTAACAGTTGTTAATTTAGCCTTCAAATGCCAGCTGATTAGGGCGTTGATAGTTTAAAAAGCTCTTCAGTAGATAGAGCCTTGCCGATAATATATAGTTCATCAAGCAGACCGATGAAATTATATGCATCAGAACGTCCATTGTAATTACCAATAACGACAGACTCATTATTGGAGGCTGGTGCACTATTTTCAAAAATCTGTTCTTTGACTATTTCACAATTTATAAATAATTTAATTTTTTTACCATCATTGCTAACCGCTAAGTGATACCATTTATCATTTTTTATCTGATATTTTGGTGAATAGATATTTAGGGCTTTTATACCATTCCCGACTCTAAAATTGCTCATTGCCCAACTATATCTTAAATCCCAACCTGTTTTACTACTATCTGATTTCTTACAAAGCAGAGACATGCTTTTGGGCATTTTTCCTGTACGTTTTATCCACATTGCGATGGTGAATGGTGGTTTTAAGTTTAATATTTTTTTATTATCTTGAACAACATATTTTAGCAAAGGTTTAGCTGAAAGTTTCAAAGCTTTACCTTGTATGCCAATTTCAGTCGTTACCTTGACGTTTTTCTCTTTCGATGTTAACTTAGCATTTAATTTATTGGGGCCTGAATCCTGTAATATTATTCCTGAATCATGGTCAAAATTCCAATTGGCGATAATCGGCAGTTTGGGTTTATCCATTGCGATAGCATTTAAGGTCAGAGTTGCGGCAAATGTAATAAATAATTTTTTCATAATATTTCCTTTTTTTAATAGATTTCCAGTTCACGGATCATGGTTTTCCCATTTGAACTGTTTTTAATTAGTAAACGTATGGCAGAGGTTTTTATTGGTGCAAAATTTGCTCTCATCTGTGACGGTGAGATTCTTTTGAAATTTGCAATAGTTTCCCACTTTTTTTGCTCCTTTATCTGTAATTCGGCATCAGTTATTTTTTCACAAAAGAGCTCTGCTCTTTTGATCACCACAGTTTTATTAAATTTAAGAGTTGCCCAGTCTGGAAATTGTCTATATGTGCTGTCAATCCAACCTTGTCCTTCACGGGAACCGTCAACTATATGGCTACTATCCCAATAACTTTTTTTACTTGAAAATGAGACCGTAACCCCTTTGATGACTGCAAGGTTGCCTGGACGTTTAAGTTTTTTTATGCTGGATGTTATTTTTTTTACTGTTTGCTGTAGCGAAATAGAATTGGCAAGGTTAGCATTAGTGGTATATATATTTACATCGTACTTACCAAATAATTCTCTTATTTCACCATTATCGGCCTTTATCACACGATTTTCTCCGACAATATACAACTTCTCAGAATAGTCTTTCGGCAATTGTATAACAATTTTTTTGGCTGTTTTGGCATTGTTGACTGCAAATATATAATCATATTTGTTCACTTGTGGATAGAGAACCGCTTCAGCCAGTTTATCATTAGTCTTTAGAGCAATCCTCTTTTGTGGCGACATAATTATATCTTTCAGCAGTGTTGCTTCTTTCGTCAAATATTCCATTGATATAGTTATCTGTGGATAGTCTAGAGATGAGTACCAAGCATACCAGGTAAACCCTTGTGCACCTGCAATAATTGCTTGATATTGCATATTGCGCAATTCCAAAAAATTTGGAGCTCGGTTATTTGCCGCACCATAATCACCATAGTTGAATGCCTGCGGAGTTATCCAGGCTACTTTCTTTTGTCCTTTTGTCTTTAATATTGCAGAGATAAATTTACTGACTTTTTCAATTGGACTGGCAGCATCCCCATTTTTTAAAAATAATGGATAGGGATCAGGATTTAATATATCAGCATAATTTATATATTTATGAATGCCACTGATAGTATCATTGAGTATAATTGCGGGATGATATGGATCTTCATTACGACAAATATCATATATTGCCTTTATACGTGCGGGGAGTGCAGGTCGTAATTCAGGTTCATCAACCATATACCACCCTAGCAGAGCAGAGTGGTTTTTCCACTTGTGGATAAATTTACGAATAGCTTGAGCTTCAGCTGCTGAAAGCGGCTTGTGCCATGATCTAGTGTCATTGAATGAACGATTGGGATATGGATAAATAATAGCTTTTAAACCTGCTGCTTGCACTTTATCCAGCCATTGTTTCAACTCCGTATCAGTTTTGTAATAAGCATTGTAATCAATCAGGAGATTAGCACCCACTTTTTTGATGCGTGACCAATGTTTTTCTGAAACAGCAAACCAACCGTAAGGGAAAAACTTTTTCCCATCAATGTAAGTTGTTAAATTTGCATCAATACGAACCTGTCCCCTGAGTGGTGTAAGTTTTTTAATGATAAGCTGCGTTTGGTATTTATTGCTACCAGTTATTGTGCCCTTGAGCATGTACTCCGCATAATTTAATTTAGGCAATGGTAAAGAAAAATTCATATTTGCAGTAACTTTGGGCAGATTTTTTTTAACTAATATTTTGCCTTGCTTATTAGAAAGAGTAAGAGTTAAAGTTGATTGCTTTAATTGCATGGCAGGTAAACTGGAAACAATGTTACCTTTTAATGTAGTTAGTTGTTGATCTGAAAAAATAGTGTTTCGATAGCATGGTTGTGAAAGAGTTATGCTTAGGGGGGAGTAGTGTATTGTCACGGGAAATTGTACCAATACCATAGGTTTATTGGTGCTGCGATCAATCAACTCAATACTCAAATTTGCCGAACCATTTTCATTGACTGGAACTTTGATTGAATATTCTTTGCCAAGTTCATTGTCAATGGCAAAGGTTTGAACTTGACTATTTTTAGGTGATAAACTAGATCTTAATTTGACAAAACGGAATTTACCAGTTTTGTTGAAAATAAAGAGTTTACCTTGTAGATATTTTTGCTTATCTTGGATTATGGTTGTTAAGCCGTATGGAGCTTTTATTGTCCAGGCAAAATTAGCGACTGCTAATTTTTGTAATTTTAAATTTATAAAATTTATTGGTTCATGAAAACTCCCAGATAAGTTAGCAAACGTACTAAGTTGAGTTGTTTTATTATTGTGCCGTTCTCGAGTAATATTTATTCTTATGGTATCACTGGTAACTCCAAGTTCAATAAGGGGAATAGCTACCTCCATTGTCCAGCTAGTTTTTTGCTTTGAGACCGCCGTTTTTATTCCGGCACTATTCCAATGAATAGTGCTGACATGCCCACCTTGACGTCGTTCAGCATCATATACAGTTCCAAGACTATTGATGATGAAGTGTTTATATGTTGTTTTATCGTTGTTTGCATCTATGAATATTTCCACACAATCGTCACGATAAACAGGACCATCATGCTCAACTATTTTCCCCTTGAGTTGATTCATTTTAGGTTCTTCAAGCTTTACCGCTATGTAGATAAAATTATTATTATGAACGATTTTAAACCATGTTTGAGGGAAGGCTTTTTGTTTTGTGCCAAGCGATAAAAAATTTGTTTGCCACGTTGCCTCATCCCAGCATTTATCATTGATTTTACCGTCAATATTGGGTTTTATCGCGATGCTCTCTGCTGTAATCAATGACGAAGATGCATGCAGATTTAATGAGCATATAGTAAATAATGATAATAATAAAAATTTAAACATTTTTCATCCTTTTGTGATTCCAACGAATCATTGAGATTACTATTTATACAGTATCTAGCAATATAACATTTTTTAATGTATAGCACATATTGCTTAATTGATGACTGGTCTATTGAGCGTTATCGAGTAAAAATCACTGCATCACTGAGATAGAGATTGACTTTGAACTTAGGACTAATGGGGGCATTGTTGTAGAATTCAAGCTTGTTCTTGCCCGATTTAAGGAGATCGGTAATATCAAGCGTATATTTAAACGGGTTACGGTTTTTTACATCAACCGGACAGTAAGGGTTTTCAATGTCAATGTTGAAACACCATGGAGCATAAAATGCAATAAAGCTATCTTTGCCAACTTTTCCAGTACTACCGTCAGCTCTAGTGAAAATCTGTTTACGACCTATCAAACGTTCTGGGTTGACCGCTTTGCTGTTTAATTTAATTTTGAGAGCCCCATTTGACCAGCCGGCAACGCCAGTTTTACAACCGGCACGAATATTAAAGCTTAAGCATATTTGCTCTTTTGTCTGAGGCGCCTCAAAGGTTAAGTTAAGAGTTTCCCCCTGTTTAAGCTGTTCTTCATTAAAACGCGGCATTAATGATACTATACCAGGTTGGCTGTTTTGGGGTTTGCTTGCTGTTGGATAGAATTTTCTAGTAACCTCATTCGCGGTATTGATTGTTTCAACGCAATAACCGCCCATAGGGTAAACCTGCAGTTCTTTGGTGAAATTTTTTGTTCCTGCCGGTAAAATTCCACTGTCAAAGATCAGATGCTGCAATTGACCATATACTTTTACCTGTTTCAGTTTTTGTGCTGTGACTTTTACCTTCAATTTCACCCAGCCGGCTTTTAGTTCTAAGTTATCCCATTGACTAAAACCGTCCTGTTTATAATAACAGAAATAGTAGAGGATAGATTTTACCGGTTTGGCGGTGAATACGGTTGAACTGGTTTTTAGCCAGTCATGTGCTTCATGGGGAACAGGTGGGGCGGTCAGATAACTGGCACTATTATCTTGATGATAGACCCTAATTATCGCGTTAGGCGTAGGTAGTGAATTATCTTGATCAACTGATTTTATGATAAAACTTGAACAGATTGGCGAACCGGCCGGTAAAGTTGATTTCAGGACTACATATTGACTAATACCGATAGAAGTTTTTGTATCTCCAAACAGTTGAAGGCAATTCTTACCTGCACTGGTTGTTGCCTGTTTTACGCCAGAACTCTTAGTTATTTTATCCTTGGGAAATATTTTCCAAGGTGCTAGACCGTTTTCAAAAGAGCCGTTTTTTATTAAATTAGCCATCGGCAATGTAGGAGTTGAACTTATTTCAATTTGCTCTGCTGCATAGGCTGTAATAACACTAAAAATAGTTATCATAAGTAATAGTTGTTTTAACATCATATCCTCCTGGATTGGTTAGTTATATAAATCGAACGGTTGAGGGGGTTTTATTTACCGGCGGTATTGCCTAGTTTCAGTGGAACAAGTTTATCGCGTTGCCGTAGAAAAATTCGTCCTTTGGGATGTGGAAACAGATAACTCATAGTTTCCTGACTATTAGAGTCATCGGAATCAGAAAAATGGACATCAATACCAATAATCATATTCTGTTTGCCTTTTACGCCTAGCAAACTCCAGGCAATTCTCGCCTCAATGACATAGCCATCTTCACTCTTTTGTGCCGCCACATCAATCTTATCACTACTTCCCTCTTTTTTTACAGGATAGTAGATGTAGTTTTCTGGCGCAATATCAAATAAATCATCACCGGTATTACTTAAATTACCCGGCCCCAAAGCTATTAAAAACTGTTTGTCGGTAAATTGACCCTTAACTTTTGGTGTCCAGAATGGATCAATATCAATCATAACATGATCGTTACGGTATAGGTTTTTACTGACATTTTCATAATTATGCTTGTCATCGACCACCTCTGCCATAAAGTAGAGGTAGTTCTTATCCCAGGCAAATTTGAAATTACCCGAGAGATCATCTTCATTCTGCCATTTAGCTTTGCCATATAGAATGTTTTTTTCTGTAACTTCGCTGCCACCAGGTAGAGTTAGCCATTCAGAAATATTGCCATCAATCACAATCGGCGGATCCGGCTTCAGCGGGCAGAGTACCTTGGGTATTTGAACCTTATCTGCCGCAATGCTTATTGAAGTGATTGCGGTGAATAGTGCGAAGAATATTAATTTATTCATTTGTCTAATCCTTTAGTTTTCCATTATTAATCTAATTATAAAATTATATTTTAGCCACGAATTCACCAATTTTATATTCGTGCATTAGTGGCTAGTTTTTTTTAATTTTACCGTACTCTGATTATCTTATTTTTTGACTAACGCACATGACTCGAATTCCGCCAGTTCTATTTTGAAAAACCGTTTGCCATTTTCAGTTTTACTCTCAAGTTGACGTTTTACTTCATAGCCATTTTTATCATAAAAATGAGCTTCGGCATTCTCCATGCCACCGAATGAGAACCAGCCGCTTTTCATGGTAAGAATACGCTCTTGAGCAATGATAAAGCCATTATGCAGTTCAACCGGGGTTGTCGGGAACATGTACTTGGTCAACGTTGAATGGGTTACCGGCGCAACCTCCTGGCTATACCAGAAATATAGACAACCATATTCCAGCAGTTTAACCATGCCACGATAACAGTCAACTTCGGTGCGTTCTGTCAAATGATCACCAAGCCCGATCGGCGACTGCAGTTGTGCATTCAGACAGTTACTTGCACTTGCAGTTTCAATAAAGCCAATAAATTTATGTTTATTGAATATTTTACGCATAGTGTC